>PVJI01005777.1:0-92845 GCA_004026765.1 Micronycteris hirsuta | reverse complement strand
GTATGTATATTCACATGTTTGTGTGCCTGTGTGTGAGCTCCTGCATGGCTGTGCGGTGGAATTAGCAAGGGAAGGCTGGGCGAACACAGTAATTCTGTGTTTCTGAAAGGTCAAGTGCAAGACATGGCAGGAAGATGATGGAACGGCGTCACAGAGGGCCTTGAACAGTACACTGGGGAGACTGGCTTTGGGTCCTTTTGGGGGCTCTCTTGGTGATATTCAGGGAGTGAGTGGTGGAAACAGGTGAGGACAGGTAGCTTCGTATGCCTCTGGAATGGGTTGGTTTCCCGGAGGCCAAGCCAGAGCCTCTGGCTGGTAGAGGCCATGCTCTCGAGAGGGATGCTGGCAAGGGCAGGATGACGCTGAGCAGGGCCGTGGGCTCAGCTGGAGGCCTGCCCACCCGCCTCGGCCTGACTCTGGGGACTGAGACTGCACCGCAGAGCCTGGCCCACCTCCTGGAAAGCGGACCGGGCCTTTGGGTCCTGCTATCAGTTGGTCATTGGCTGCGGGCTGGGGGCAGGGATGGTGGGAAGGTGCATTCATAGCCAAGGCCCAGTTCTCCGGAGAAGGAGAAGGGCAGCTATGGGCACTTCCTGGTTGGCACCTGAGGGTGAACTGGCGGGCGACAGGCCTCTGGGCCTCACACCATCAGCGTCCACTATGATATACAGTGTTTCCATGAATTCCCTGAGCAGTTCTAGAATTTGGGGCAGCTTGACTTTGATGGTAATTGCTTTAATTGCAGAAACTTTCTTCTTTAGCATTCTCTGGTAACTAATACCCCTGATAATTATTCTTCATTTTTTTCATAATCCTTTTCAGCTTCACTGGATTACTAAATTCTTAGATTACTGATGTTTGCCACTGGTTTTATGCAAAAATCACTTCTATACTATTCTGGTTAGAAAATAGACATTCTTTCTGCCAAAGCCTTAAACACATTTTCAAATGGAATGAGATGAGTTCGAATGAATAAAACCTCGACCTGAGCAACTGACAATGTGCTGACTGAGGCTTTTCCACCTGATACGGGTGCTGCGCTCAGAAACGTGGCTTTCCTGTCCTGGATTCATGAGGGTGAGTGGCGGGGGGAGGGAGGGGCAGCCGATCATTAAACTTCAGTTTAAGAAATTATTCAGATGCTGGTTAAAGTGTGCAGGAAGATTTTATTTAAGGTGATTGTAGTTGGGGAGAGAGCCCAAACACAACCCCAGGTACAGTACAGACAGCTGACGTGTCAAACTGACGTGCATGTGAGAGGGTGTTGGGGCTGGAAACTTCTCGAGAGGAGCCTGAGGATGGGGGTTCTATTGAAGCAGGCAGAGGACTTCGATATCAAGCATAGGATGACTCTCGCTAAACCGACCTAGCAGGCGTATTAGTTATGCTTATATTTTTTATCTTATGATGTTTTGACATCTATCAGGGACCTCACAGACCTCAGGGAGAGACTGCCTCTCCCAGGCTTAGCTCATTCATTGTAGCGGAGGGGTGAACAGCTTGCTTGGAGCCTGACTCTTATGAGCAGATCGGCCAATCCAATCCATGCCCCCAACCCCACGTTCTTGTCTGACTCTAGTACACTCAGCCAACGCTCCCCCTGCCCCAGGCCAGCCCAGGGCCAGGTATCAGTCAACTAGGGACAGCCCTAGAGCCCAAAGCTCACCGAAATTATTTGTACTAACTGCTCCTAAACTGTTTGCTCGTGTCTCTTTCCCATGGGGACCCCAATAAAGGCTGTGGCCCAGGCCTTCCCCTCACCCTGTTTCTGCTTCCTGAGAAAAATGTGCCATGTCTGCCGTGGCCTTGCCTGGTGAGCTGTGCCTCCGGGTCCTGGGACGACTGTGAGTGGCATTCAACTCGTCTTTTAATGGCATTGACCTACCCATGTTGTCACTCAGTCGCCTTTATAAATGAAGACGTGGGCACAGGACAGCAGGAATCTTTGGGAAAACTGAGCTCAGCAAGGACAAGCCGTGAAGGCCAAGGTCAGGAAGAGTTTTGAGGAGAGCACTCAGGGGAGCCGGACTGAAGTTTGGCCAAGGACAGCCTCTTGGTCAACCCCACGCCCCACTGCAAACATCCCCAAGAATGTGCTTCCGAGTCTTGAGGCTTTAAAAGAATGGGGCAAATAATTAATAATCATAAAGTTTGCCCTGCATCCCTGGAAGCAGAACACAAAGCACATAGAGCCTAAATGAACAGCAGCCCTGACCCAAGTGACTGATGGGAAGCAGGACCCGGACAGAATACCAGCGGTCACCGCAGCGCTACTCAGAATAAGGCGGCAGCGTGAAGAACGAACCTCTAACGAGAGCGGCGCACTGTGACAAGGCCTTCCAAGTAAATAGAATCCTGATTCTTAAAATTCCAGGTTTGATCTTTCGTTATGTCCTACTCAGAGAGGCGGAGCTGGCTTAACTGGGGCATGGAACCCTGACAGCGAAGTGGAGGGAGGCAAATGTTTTCTAGAGAACCACACAGTTTTGTTGAACATTTCCAGGGAAGGCTTAACTTCAAACAGCAGGAAAATAGTATGTTTTAAATAATATTCACCTCTTCTCTAAAGCTATTTAAAAAAAAAAAACAACCCTTGAAGACTCTATCTTTAACCTTCAGTTCTTTTTTTAGAAATTACCTCCTCAGGCTGTTAAAAAATAGCTCATCCTGCACTTGGCCCATCAGAGTGAGGGCCTGGGACGGGCCCTCCTGTGGCTGCCGTCACCTCTCAGGCAAGCAGGCCTCAGCTGGGCACCCAAGGCCTCCAGCGGTCAGATGAGTGGCTCCTGGTTCATTCTGTTTATGACCAGAGGTTGTGGCGTTTAAGCACTGATATTTCCAACCCGTACGCAGGAATGCATATTATTCAGTGAAAGAAGCCAGTCTGAAAAGGTGGGGTACTGTATGACTCGACTGGATGTTGTTCTGGAAAAGGCAAGTCTACGGCGGCTGTAACGCGGCCAGTGGCTGCAGGGGTCGAGGGAGGAGGAGGGGGCACAGGTGGGGCGCAGAGGGTGTTCAGGGCAGCGGTGATACTCTGTATGACACTGCAGTGCTGGGTGTCACCTACACGTTTGTCCCAACCCACAGAATGTGCAAATACCAGGAGTGAGTCCACGGGGGACTCTGGGTGGTGCCGATGGGTCAAGGCAGACTCATTGATTGTAATGAACCACCACTCCGCTGGGAATGTCGATAGTTGGGGAGACTTTGTCAATGGCGGGGCAGAGGGTATATGGGAAACCTTTGTACCTTCTGCTCAGTTTTGCTGTATATATGAAACTGCTCTGAAATATCAAATTCTGTTTAAAAAACGTACACAATGCATTGTGCCAATGGGCATGTGGGCTGTGGAAGAAGGTAAGGCTGGTCGTGGCTTAAGCCCGTGGGAGATTTGCTTTTTCCCCACCTCCCGTGTTCTCCTGCAGGGGCCCGGGACCCGGCCCAGGTCTCTCTGGGAACAATCGGTTCTCATCACCCATGGCGGTCATAGCCTCTAATGCCGCAGATGCTGAGATAGGGGATGATCGATTATTGCTCCTGGGGCAATTGAGGGCCAGGTTCCCATGGGCCTCTGGCCACAAAGTCTCATCAGCTGATCAATACATAACCGTGCTTTACGTACCTATCTGGTTAAAGACGCCTCTGAGTGTGTATTGCTGATTTGCTACCATGAACCTCATGGCCAACGACACCATCACCCAGGAAGCCTGAATGAGGCTCATCTTCTTTCTGAGGGGCCTCACAGCCTTCTCCTGCTGACAGGTCTGACCAGCACTTCGGCGCCTCACTCGGGGCCATTTCAAACGACAATGCCACCAGCAAAGCGCACAAATGTGTAAAAAAAAAGTGGCACCAAATAGACCAAGAAGAGGACACTTGTTTACAGTGTTGAGAACTGAAGCAGGAGGGCAGACTGTCACCTGTTCTTCCTCATCTGGGGACATGCCTGTCAGGTGACTCAATTTTTCCCGGCTCTGCACCTGCCACAAATTACTATTAATGTACCACAAATATCAGTTTTGGGGCCATCAGTAATTTTCTATGGTAGGTGAATTTGCAAAGACTGAATCTGCAGAGAATGAGGCTCCATGGTGTGTGCTTTTGGCCCAGGGAGGAGACCCTGGGTGTGACTCTGGCTTGGAAAGCCTGACGCGCTTTGGTGACTTGAGAGTGACGTTAGAACATCGTGTGGCAGTTGATTCGGAGATGAGAACATTCGGCTCCCTCTCTCTGCCGGCTGTGGGAGGAAATCCGGCCCACAGCCTGCAAAGGGCAAGGCTCACGGCTTGTATCGTTGCAGGTTTCTGCTCATTTCCTTCTCTGTTAGCCCCCGGGTCCAGATCAGAGACCCGACCTGATCAGCAGCACCTCGGAGATGGTTAGGAATGCCACGTATTTCCCCCAGGAAATTCCCATGCCGCCGAAGTCTCGGAGCAGCCAGTCCGTGTGTCTGCTGGCGGGAGGCGGGTGTGGCTTTAAAGCTGGATTGAGAAACACACTCCGTGTCCGCATCCCTGGCTCTCTCTCTCAGTCATACTCAACGTCAACGGGGAAGCGGCAGTACAGGGAGAGGGCAGTACTGCCCACAGGTGAAGTGCGTGGGCTCCCGGGGACTGCTCAGCGTCTGGGGCAGCTGACGTCACCTCTGTACAGCTTCTTTCCTCTTCCCCGTGGAATGGTGATAACAATAATACCTACCTCATAAAGGGGCTGTGGGGATGAGTGATCAAGTCAGGGCACATGCTTAGCATAGGATCTAGTCCATAAAAACGAAGAGTCAATGAAACTGTATTTCTGATCCTTATTATTTAAGTCCATTTAGACCCTTCGAGAACTGAGCACAGATTGCAGAACTTCCATGGAGTTCTGGGTGTGGGTTTGGGCCTCTCTGCCTGGTAGGGTTGCCAGATAAAATGCAGGATGCCCAGTAATTTAAATTTTAGATAAACAAGTCATTGTTTTTAGTATCTTGTGTACTATTTGGGACATAGTTATGCTATTTTTTTTTGTGGCTACCTGAACATCAAATGTAACCAGATAACCTGTGATTACCTTTGGTAAACCTGGCGACCCTACTACCTGGACAACAGTGACGATTTCATTGAAGGAACTGGCTCTGAGTGGTGGAGGGGGGGCCTCTGGCCCCAGTTCTAGTCCTGTCTGTTTCCAGGGTGAGGGTTCAGCTGGTGTTTATGTTGCCTAGAAAGAGGCAGCATGGCCGGGACTAACCTCTCACTTTGCTCCCGTTTCGTGATACTCAGCCGCAGGTGATGGTACAACAGAACGAGAGAGATCGATGGGAACAGGGTGGTTAAGGAACCTGTTAAAGTGACTACACTTTGCCCTACTCTTGCTGAAAAACAAAAGCCAAGAAACAGGCTGCTTTGTTCTGGGAGACAAAGAAAAAAAAAAAAGAAACCACCAACAAAACAACTCGACAGATACATTTAACCAGAAGTGTATTTATTTACTCCTTCGAAATGTCTTAATATGGGGCTCAACGTTCTGTTTTATAAATCTGTAATTACAGCTTGGGTGGCAACGATGATAAAATTGCAGGCTATTGCTGGGGGATTCAATAGCTTTAATTGAAGAGTGGAGCCGTGAGTCCTCCTTCATTAACCTAAGTCTACAGGCTTCCGTGAAAAGTCCACCATGTCCAGGTAAGCCTGTGTCCTGGGAACAGTAGAGCTGAAACATTTAAAGTCTACAAATGATCAATGGCAGCAGTCACTGCTTCTGACAAGCACCGAACAGGGCGAGGGGCCACTGGGAGGTTGGAAAGCATTTCATCAGTAGGTGGAAATGTCCAGAGTAAAGCTAGAGTTCTGGCAAGTTCTTTTCCAGAACTGTAAGACCGTGGGGACAAAGACCCCTAGCCAGCTCTGCCCCTCCCCTGAGGTCCCTTCTCTGTCTCATCCCTTCACTCCCCCAGGCTGTGTCCACACCTAGGTCCTCAGCTTCCTGCTCCGGGCGCAGGCCAGGAGGACGCTCCCAGGCTGGGGAGGTAAGTGGCTGCTTCCACGTGTGGCCACTGTGAATAATGCTACAGCAGACATAAGGGTACGCGTGTCTTCATGAATAAAGGCCTTCAGATTTAAGAGGTGCCATTCCATGGAATGCTACTCAGCCCTGAGAAAAGATGAAATACTGCCGTTTGCGACAACAGGGATGGGTCTCGAGACTATCACAATAAGGGAAATGCTGGGCAGAAAATGCCAAGAGCCAAGTGATGTCGCTCGTATGTGGGATATGAAACCGAAACTCAGAGACACAGACGCACACGAGGTGGTTGCCGGGGTGGGGGGGTGGGAGCAGCAGAAGAGGGTGAGGGGCGCCACGTGTACGGTGAGGGAAGCAGACTTGACGTGGGGCGGTGAACACACAATGCGATGTGTACATGATGTCTTACCGAGCTGTGTACTTGACACCCATGTAATTGTAGCAACCAATGTCACCCCAATACATTGAATAAAGTGTAAAGGAGAGGTTAAATGAGCATTTGAGCAGAAACCCTCTAAGGTAGAAATGAAAATGGAAAGGAAACTTTGAGTTTCCCCTCGTTCATCCTCTCTCCTCTTTATTCAGAAGGGGGTTTTGTTTTAAGTGCTGATTTCTTTCTTCCTCTCTGGAATTGTCTCGCGTAATGTTTACCTGGTGGAATAGCTGAACTTAATTTGTTTGGATGAACGGAAATGTGCCTTTGTTTTTTTTTTTTAAAGGATGCATGTTTGCCATTTCATATTTCTGAACACAATCAACCAGGCTTCTGGGAGAGACGAGCGGAGCGGGAGCTGCAGATGCAGGAGAAGGGACAGACGGTTTGTGACATGCGCAGGGCATGTTGAAGGCGGGCAGATTAAATCGATCCTTTATCGTGTGTTGCTCCAAACTCATAAGCTCGCGTTTCCATCTCTCTGTTGGTTGGAATCACGTGGAACATGGAGCTGCCTGGGTGGGGATGGCAGAATCTGATGTGAAGTTTATGGTTTTGGAAGCGTCGTCGGTGGTGCTACACAGGAGGGAAGACATGTGGCGGCTCACTTGTGGGAGCTCCTCGGTCCCCACATGCTCTTCTGTCCTGCCTGACGGGGTGGACACCATCCTCAGAGATGTGCTAGCACTAAATGTCACGTGAGACACCCAGCACCCCACTCCTGACGTTCACCCAGGGCCACACTGAGTCTTGGCGGAGATGGGTCCTAGCAGCCGAAGCCCAGGACACACCTCGAATGGCCACCAGCTGGAAAAAGATCAGGTAACAATGAGTCGGGAAGTCAGACCGTGGGATGTTACTCAGCAGGACAAGAAACCAACTGCTGCACGTGGGAAAATGTCCAGTCTTAAAAACGTCATGCTGAGTAAGTGAGGCCAGATGTGTGTCAAATAAAGGCAACGCGGACTCTGTGTGGAGAGACTGCGTTCCGAGGATATGGCAACAGAAGGCCACTTGGACCCGCAGATCAGCAGGCACCTGCAGGTCAGGCACGGGGTTCTCCTTTTGCAGAGATGACTGAGGGAGGCCACTGAGCGTGGGGACAGGGGGGTGGAAGGGAGGTGGTGTAGGCAGATCCAGAATGTTTTGGGGAGGTTGTTTTTCTGGGCGGGGTTGTCTGCCTCCGGGGCTGAGGCTGGACTGAAGTTCAGATTCTGGGGAAGGAGAGACTCTTAACCCAAGCTGGGTTGACAAGCATTTTGTTCTGATGGATTAATGGTGCAAGAAATTGTGCTCATTCTTTTTACGATGTTAGGAAAGGGACGTGGCAGGGTCTGTGTCTGGTGCTGTCATTGGTAAATGAGGAGGGCACCTGGGGGGTCTCATGAGGCACTTGGGGAAGGGTGTTCTTCGTGGTAAGCTGTTTCCTGGACCACAAAAGTGTGGGGCATACCTTGACCCTTTGCTGTGTTCCAGGAGCACAGGGCTCAGGTAAAATTCAACTCGTCATATTAAAAGGTATCGTTCCATTGACGGGACAGTGCACAAAGGCAGACGAAGCTGCGGTGACAGCAGGCACATGAGTGGCTGCCTGGGGACGGTGCGGGGGTGGGCAGTGGCTGCAAAACAATCCCAGGGAGACTTTGGGGGTCGACACAGGCGTTCAAAGTCCTGACTGTGGTGATGGTTGCATCACATACAACTTTCCCAAATTCATGGAATTGTACACGTAAAAGGGGTGCATTTGATTGACTGCAGACCATACTGTGACAAGACCGATTAAAAAACTGTAAGGTGGTTAGACCTTCGTGGCCATAAACTCCACATAGAATGCAGGCAGGTCTGAGTTTGAGCGCCACACCTGCCCCTGCAAGCTGGCTGCGGGATGGATTGAATAGTTGCCTCTCCTCAGGGAGCACGCTTTCCCCATGTGCCTGCCTCCTATGGTGGCTCAGAGCTTCAAAGGCCTGGTAAGGACGCATCTTATTAGCCATTGTCAATGCCACAGTTGTGACTGCGTTTCCCTTCATGTGTGTCTCCAGGGCAGGGTGATAGGTACAGTGTAGACAAAAGGAGATTTCCAGGTGGAATCTTCCATGGCTTCCGCATCTTCAGCTGTAAAACAGGGAAATGCCACGTTCTGGCCTCAGCTGTGTTGAGGCGTGGTAGTGGAACTCAAAGGTGGGAATGGGCGCGCACGTGCGTGGAAGCTGAAGCGGCAGCACAACCGAACAAGCTGATACGTGGAGTCGAGCGGAAGTGTTCTTTCTTTCTTTATGCCTTGGTATCTTCTCATTTCTTTTTCATAAAGAAGGTGAATTATCCTTACAATCGGAAAAAATGTAATTTCCATTTCAGAGAAAGGTGCTGTAGGTTTGGAATAAGCACTTAAGTATTTATTTGAGAAATAGGAGTCCCGTTTCGGACTCTGGACAAAGCCCCTCACTTTCTCCACCTGGGGAAACAGTACCTCTCAGGGGTCTTCCTCCCTGCACCTGGGTGGGCTGTGGAGCCCAGAGCCCAGAAAGCGCTCCCTTGGGAAGTGAAAAGGCTGGATGATTCCATGGGTTTCTCTAGTTCTTCTAAAAAATAAAATATTCTGCTTCAGCCTGTTGATGAAAGTTCTTAAAAAGAGCCTTGAAGTTGTTTTGCGTCTTGACCATTGTAGCAAAGACGAACTGGGACGAGGATCATCGGTGGATGCTAACTTATGAAAGGACAATTTGCACGGCCTCCAAACATTGGTGATGAATGGGAGGGTAAACGTAGCAAGTGCACAATGGGGATCCTAGACAGATCCTGGCCTGGGTGACCAAAGTGACCACTGCCCATGAGCCGCAATGGACATTCTGTGCCTCTGGACGTGATGCCCTCAGAAGGACAAACTGCCCCAGGTAGAATTCCAGCCAGGATGTAGTACCTGGATCGAATCACAAGGAGACCTCAAAGAGATCATTTGGCCAAGTTGTAAAAGGAATTACACATTGAAAAGTGACTTTGGTTTAACTCTGGAAATGGGTTTTTCCCTCCCTAGAGACACATTCATCAAGTTAGCTCGCGGTGGAGTTAAAAGTGGACAGTTCCCTCATGTCAGGAAGTGAGAAATGGAACGTTGTCCCAGTTTAAGTTGCTGGCGTTGCGTGCACACACACACGCGCACACACAGGCATGCATGCACACAGGCACATGCACACACAGGCATGTATGCACACAGTCACACAGGCACACATGCACACAGGCACATGCACACACAGGCATGTATGCACACAGTCACACAGGCACACATGCACACAGGCACATGCACACACAGGCATGTATGCACCCAGTCACACACAGGCACATGCACACACAGGCATGTATGCACACAGGCACACACAGGCACATGTGCACGCAGGCACACACAGACACGTGCACACACACAGGCACGTGTGCACACAGGCATGCACACACACAGGCACACGGGATCCTGGGCCACGTTATGGGACTGGGGACTGGTTCTCACTACAGACTCCTCTCCTCAGGCGTCTCTGCTTTCCTCCTTTCTTTTCTCCTTCTCTTCTTTGTGTTCCTCTCGTATCTCCCTTCTCTCTGCTTCTCCTTTTCTCGTGTTTACCTCTTACCACCTGGGCATCTACATTTATTCATTTGAGAGCCTAAACAAAGTTGAGAAGAAAGCTAGCTTGTAACCTAAACATTCTTCTTTAGAAACATCTGCCCTTGTTCAAAAATACTTGTGCGGCCTGGCCCACGCAGACCCCAGCCAGGCCTGGACAAGCGAAACTCTACTGGACTCGCTGCTGGCGGCTCTGCAGGCCCTCACATCAATGAGCTGCCGAGGGCCGAAGTGAGTCTGAGCAGTGGGGCACGGGGCTGCCGCTCTCCGTCCCAGAGACTTTCTGGACTGTCCCATAGCTGCAGCCTCCCTCAGGGCCCAGGGGATGGGGCTCCGGCCCCTCACCCTGGCCCAGAGCTGGCATGTCCTCCTTCCACTCAGCTCCCCCTGCCAAGCGCCTGGCATTTGCTCCGACCTGCTTGGTGAGCCCGAGAATTCTGAGCACTGATGTTTCTACCCATGGTAAATTTATGGAGAATTTTATCACATAGGATAAGAAATGGAGCTTATTATAAGCTGAGATGACCGAAAGTGGAGATTTTGTTGCTTTGCAGAAAATCTTGGCTAATCTCACGTCATCGTTTTATGAGGTCTGCACGGCCACGGAGTGATGGGGCCACGTGGGCTTTTGCTTCTCTTCTTCAGAACAAGTTTGGCATGAGATGGACTTAAGAAATCAGGGGATTTATTTGGAGGAAACATTCCGCCGGCTAATTATAAAAAAAAAGCAAAGTTATAAAGATGGAAACTAGGAAGAAAGGGGAAGTAATACTTTGAATTCCAGTAACTTGTATCTTGTACATAAAAGGTAATTGATTTTTATTACTTTCTTCTATGCTTTTATTATTTTCAAATCTTGATGACAAAGAGGTAAATTTGATGGATTTTCCTGTAATACAGAAAATGAAAATCTAACTGTCTTATTCATTCCATTCATTCTGTTTCTACCCATTTATACTCATGGCTAAAGAACTTATGTTGCAATTGTCTGACTGTAACCGTTCAAAACGGTAACTTACGTGTGCACAATTTTCATTATTGCAGCATGAAACCACGGCTGACTCATCTGGACCCCATGCAGAGGGGCCAACGAATGGGTGGACCCTGGTTTCAGCGCCACTCACCATCTCTGTGAGTCACCGCAAAGCCAGGAGCTAATGTCCTCCACATTTTCTTTGGTGTTAAAAGTCAGCCGAAGATTTGTAGGAACAATTTATTGCTCTCCATACTGTTTACAGCAATGACCTAAGTCCTCACTGATCGAGATACTGCATTTCTAATTACTCTGTGTTTGTGCAGCTGCTTTGCATTTCTAATTGTCTAGGAAGCTTGACACGCCCGTAGCATGACGCCCCTGCTCTTACGGTCACTGGACGGCATGACTAAACGGTGCCGTCACCCCGACTCAGCCTCAGAATCTTCCTCCACAGAAAGCTCTGGGAAGCCACTTCCTGTGGGAGCTTAGAAAAGCGACCTTCCACCTCCTGGTCTGGAGAACGTGATGACAAGTAGGCAGGACTTGACTTTTCAATGACGTTGGCTCGAGATGGCTTTGAGCACATACGGTGTCTTCAATGTGGGCACAGTTTGTTGGACCTACAGTGCCTACTGATTGCACTTTCTTTTCAGAACATCCTTCGTGGCCACAGCTGGTCTCCTTTCTCAGGTGTGGAAGGTCACGGAGCTGGCTGTGTGTGTACAGTGCGGGCCAGGGGACTGTCACTTTGCCTTTGTCCATGTGGACGGGACGGCCCACTTAACCCTCATGCCCTTCCCGGTGTTGTGCTGTGAGATCCAGTGGGTTCTCTTACCTTCAGTGTCTCTGTTCTCACCCCTGAGGACATAAGATTCGGAACCAATGCTAATAACTGTGCTCTGTGCTAGTCGATTGGCTAAATGCTTCAAGTCCATTTTCCCATTTATTCTTCACAGCAACCTTGCAAGGCTGGTAGTGCTATTATCATCACTGAAGACACGGGGAAACGGAGGTTTCAAGAGGTTAAACAACTCGCTTAGAGTCACACAATCAATGGCAGAGGGGGGATCAGAACCCAGGCCTGACTCCCACACCCACGATTTGTTCTGCGATCGTAAATCCAGCTTGTTGGAAAAGTTCATCCCTTGTGCTAAGGGAGGTGACTGGGTAATGCCATCATCCATGCCACCAGTCTGCTAGGGTAGCATGTTCACCTCCAGTCTGCCCACGAGCAAGGTGTCCCAGTGACGGTCTTATTGGCTGGGTTGGAACCGGTGCACAGGGGCCTACCCCGAACAAGAGGCGGGTCTAACACATAGGTTGGTGGGGCAGAGGTGGGGGAGGAGCGGAAACGTGGCCTTGGAGACCCCCAGCTGCTGCTTTACCGACAACACTCTTCCTTTGCTCTGTTTCAGGGCAAAGGAGCCTGTTTGGGTTTATCTTAGGTGAGGAGGGGTGGAGAGAACTGAGGCTCGTAAGATTAAGATGAATTCAAGAGATTCATCCAGTCTGAACTTAGGAAAAGTCGTTCTCTCCTCCTTGCTCAAAAGATTGTGCTGTGCATGTGAGCAAATGTTTAAACAAAGTCAACATAAAGTTACCAGTGTTAACATTTGTGATAAAAGCTAACGTCTGTGAGGCCCCCTCGTTTGCTGTGACCATCAGTCCGACACCCTCAGAAGTCACGAGACTGCACCTCCTCTGCCGTCGCTATCACAACAGGAGTAAGCACCGCTCTCCTCGGTTGTAAATTCAGCTTTAGAAACTGGGCGTCAGCAGGACATGGCCTATAAACAATCCCAAGTACTCTGTGGTCACTGCTTCGGCCAAGAAGCTGAATAATAATGAGACTGTCCTGGCCACTGGTCCGAATGCCACGGACTTCAGGCACAATTCCTATTAATGATCTGCATTGTAAGCTGGCGATGGAAACAAATAATTTTACTCAAAACCTCATTGGCGAGACTATGAGGGACATTCTTTTCTTTATTTTACTCAGGATGTGTTGATGGCCTGACAGGGGACTTGGGGCTCCTGCCGTATTTCCCCATTTGATAGTGACCAATACCTGACCCCCGGGCATTTTTGCAGCCTGGTGGCAGAGGGGCTGTTCAGGGAGAAACAATTTTAAGCCATTTTAATCTTGCTGGGGTCCTTGAACTTGGAAAAGCCCTTCAACGTGAGCTGACTGGGAGCCTGCTTGTCCTCTCCAATCAGAATCTCTGCTCGTGTGCAGCTTGGTGACCTCAGACTAGCACAGTAGCCAATATTAGGGGTGACACATTTCTTCTGGGCTATATCTGATTATTTTTAAGCCTACGATTTTTAAACACCTTCGTAGGAGTCTGAGGATACCAGGAATCTTGGCCACCGGGATAATGGCTCTATGTCAGCCATGTTCCCTACTCTTATTACATGACCTTCAGATGTGGCTGCTTGAGAGGGGACGAGTGTGAGTGTCCACCTGGAGATGGGCGGCCCTCCTGCAGCTCCGAGGTGGAGGACGTAGAGGGTTTTGCCCACGTGTGGGTGGCTGCTTCATGGGGAGATGTCCTGATTCTGTCTCTGACTTACCTTCGGGCTGAGGTTGAAGCTGATCCTACTGCTCCATGTCCTCCCTCGAGCCAGCTCCACCGCACAGGCTCCTCCGGGCTGTGGACGCACTGCAGGAAGAAGGGAAAAGTCAGCACCTTTCCGGTAAGCAGCTTCGGAGCTGTGTGTGCTTCTCCTGTGGCAGAGCGAGTGCCCTGTCTTCTGAAGAAAGAACTCACATACCACAGTGTCACTTCACTACAACTCGGACTGGGGGCTGGTTGCAGCGGCTGCCCAAGAGAGAGAGAGACAGGGAAGCAGGCACGGACTGTGCAACAAAGAGGGGAAATTTGAGCGAGGCTCTCCTGGCACACCAAGCCGTATGTTGTCTGGGTCCTCTGAGCAGCATGGGCCAGGATGAGAATAATTGTGCATGGTTTTATTACGGGATACCATGGTGGGAGAGGACGTGGAAAAGGAAGCAGGCAAGGCTGGGAGGATGCATCCTGGCCGGCCATGCTACGGTCTCTGGAAGGTTCTACAGGGCTGTGGGGCATGCCTGTGTCTCTTAGGCACAAGCCTGCTGGCTATTGGCTGCCAGCATCCTAGCAGGTGGGGACCTGGCCTCCTGCAAACAACACGATGCTGGGTTTCAAAGCCAACATCTCCAGGCCTGGGTCCCCATCGCTCCCAGCCGCTGAAGTTCTGCGAGGCACCTTCCGGTGGCTGCAGCAGTTTACTTCGCTGAGTGTCCGTCTCGTTAACTTAAAACAAAAGGATTTCCTTTGTGAGACACCGATTCATTCCAGATCCCGGCATCACACGGTCACCGAGGGAAACAGAGCCATGCAGGGTCACCTCCCCGGCTCAGGTTTGTGTGTCTCACATGCTGGTAAGCCAGGTCGTGGAGACTCCTGTGCTGGGAGAGAAGGTTATATTCGATTTGGCCAAAGCAACAGGACGTAGGACCAAGATGTCTCAAATCTGTCCTCCCAAAAAAGCAAAAGTAGGAGGTTTGTCTGCAGCTACGCAGGTAGGGAGGGCGAGTTCCAGGGAACCGAGGGCAGAGCCTGCGTTTCTTTAGTCACAGAAAACATTGTGTGCAGCCAGACTCCAGGGCCTCAACAGCTGGACACAGCTCTCTTAAAGGCATTTATTCCTTCTGCAAAACAAACTCGTAAATTCTCCTCGTGACCCTGGTGTTATCTCCTTGGACTGGACAGAGAGACAGAACAACAGCGACACAGAGTTATGTTGTGAGAACAAGGCAGGGCTGGGGCAAGGAACCAGGAATCTGCAGACTATTCCGTAATCATGGGATAGCGGTGTTATCTTTAAAGCGAAGAGTGGAAACTAGACGTCTCGTGACCATCACTGCTGTTGAAGCTTGCATTGGTTTGCGCTTAGTAGCTGTATTTTTGTATTGGCTCAAGCAAAGCGCGGTTTTAAACATTTTCCCTGGAACTTGCTCTGCAGCGGGACTTCGGAACATGGCAGCATAGGTGACAACCACAGGAACGGGAACAGTTCGAGCCTGTGCCTCTGTCCCGGACTCTACGCTCCGACACCTACGCGTGCGTACCAGTGAGTGTTGGTTTGGGCCTGGGCGCCGTGGGCCCACAGCACAGAGGGCTCCCCCGGCCAGCCTCCCTCGGGCCAGCCTTTGACAGGCTGCCGGGGAATGAGCGGCAGAGCCAGACCCAGAGCCACAGACCCCCAGCCCGCCGGCCTGCTCATGGTCTCTGCCCCGCTGCCTCTGCTCACGAGCACAGGCTGCGGCCAAGCTCTGGCCCCCTGCAGCTCCTGTCCCTCGAGGACGGCTTGTGTCCTCGTCGTCACCACCCCAGAGTGCTGTGCTCATCTTCTCTTTAGAAAAATCCAGGCACTTTCTCTCAGGTTTCCCTGCCAAGTTTGCCATAGGAGGGAAGTAAGGTCCCCACCTGCTCTCTCAGTTTTGTGCAATAAATAGTGTTTCCGGGTCCTTCGGATTCTTCTCAGCTTAGCGAGGGTCTCCTGCTTCTGGAGAGGCAGTGTCACATGTGTGTGCGGGTGGAGACAGCCTGCCCACCTGCCTCTGAGCTCCCTCTGCACCTGCTGACCATGGACCGAGGGGCACCTCACTTTGTGCCCAAGGCATTAGAGCACAGGGTCTGGAGGTACAGGCACAGGCTTGAACTTGAACTGTTCCGGTGACTTTGGGCCTCGCACGTGCTAGCCTGAGCTCTCTGTGGCTCTGCTCGAGTTTCTGGGCCAGGGTGATGCTGCCTGCTCTTTGCTGTTGTGGCTGCTTCAAGGTTTGAATGTGATAAGATAAGCCAGCTCTCCGCATAGTGTTCAATAAATGTCAGCTATTATTAGATTGGACTATTTAGAGTTGCCATTTTCTAAGTCAAAAGTCATTAAATTTTGGCATTTAATTATGGTTCAGATGAAAATTACCTGGCAAAGCCTTTTGGTTTGAAAACCCTCTCATCCTCCGTGAGACTCTTGCTGACCCAGCGGGGCGGCGGTTGGGGGCTGCTCCTGCCACCCTGCAAGGACTTGGCCCACGATCCTCCCAAACCTGTTCATTCAAAGAGAAGGCGGGTCTCAGGTGGGAACAAAGAAATTGTCTCCATTCCATCTGTCCTCACCTCTTCTTCACGGCGATCAGTGTTCACAGAGGTGACCGTGGGCTGCATGAGGCCACCCTGAGGTGGGGGTCAGCCTGTCAGGGTGGACAGCTCTTTTTCTGCTCACAGATCTTGTTCTGGATGCTTCCAAAGGATTCTCTCTCTTCTATTTTCTCTTGGTTGTTCTATGTTCTCTCACTGCCAAAGCAGATGGGGCTGGACCTGGAGGCAGCAGGACCTGCCATTCTCATTGCCGTGGCCATCCTGTTCCCCAGAGCCCCAAAGCCACCACGGCCATCCTGTGAGGGCGCCCCTCCATCCACTCACTCATCTTCTCTCCCCACCCCATCCTTCCCTCTCTCTCTCTCTCATTCCTTCCGCTTCCTTCATGTTGCTCTTTCGGGTTTTTGTTCTACACTTCTGACCATTTTAAATCACTTTCTTTCTGGCTTTTAAAGCAACCTCCACCCACCCCCATGTCTCCCTTAACTAAATTTTGCAAAGAAGGCAGTTACATAGTCCCAGAAACACTTTTCTCACAGGCCTCCGATTGTTACCAGTTGTTACAGAGTTCACGGCCATTACACCTAACCCACCAGGAGGAGTCGGTGTTAACGGCCCTGTGAGAAAGTAAGAATTGCACTAGGCTCCTGTCAGCTGGGTTCACACTTCCTTTCACCTTTTGCTGTGTCATGAAATCGGAAGTGCCTTTGAAGTTTTTCTTGGTCAATCCTTCTCTCTTTCCTGTTGAGAAAACTGAAATTCCGGGAGCATGGTGATTTGCCTAAAGTTAATCAGTTTGGTTAGTGCTAGAGGTAGACTATTAGACCCAAGGCTAAACTCTCGGCTCTTTTTTTTCTATTTTGATGCCAAAACTGATATCTAATCAGCAACCACAGTATGGACCTGAGAAGAAGGACACTTAGTGAATATAGTGTATCGAAGTGTCTTTAAAAGAGTGACTTCATTACACACAAGCGGATCACTCCGCTGTCCAGAACCCCGTGCATTTCGCTTTCTGGGAACACCGGCTCCTCTGACCAGACCTTCCCTCGCTGTCCAAGTCCTCGGTCCCGGGTCTGCGCGGCGGCAGGCAGCTGGCATGTCTGGCCTCCTGACTCAGTTCACAGACGTCACAGATGTTATCTTCCTGTGACGGGAAGACTCTCGAAACACACACTGCCTGTTGGCTCCATTCCAGTCTTGTGACTTTCCAAATGATCGGCAACAGAACACAACCCCTACGCACCATTTCCAGGTATATGGCGCCATAAAACATAACCTAAATTAACTTGGCGAACAGCTCCGCACTCTGGAGCTGAATATTTGCTACCTGGTATTTGCACAACTCATTACCACCCGTTTTGTGGGTTTAGATAGCTTATCGCTCATTTTCTCCCATAATTAGCATTTGACTCAGAGATAGACTTTTATCTGCTCTCTGGGACAGCCCCCTCAGGCAGGGGCTTGGGACAGTGACTTACTTATGTACTTGTTTATGGAGTGAGTGATTTGCCCGTGGCTGCCTTCCGGGTTGCCTAAGACAGTGATTATGCATCCTGGAATAAGTCATAGCTCACAAGTTTTCTTCTTTGTAAGATTCTCTCAACTTGCTTGGGAAAATAGTAAGCTTGTCCTCTTTCAAATGTTTTCATAGTTTGCCAAGGCCGCAGCCCGAGCAACCTGCCCAGCGCTGCTGTGATGGGCACCACCTGAAAACCTAGCTTTAGAGCTCTCTTTGCTGAGTCACGAGTCTACATGGTACGTCCCCACTCTGGTTCCCGGGGGTCGTTCTGGAGACGCCATGGCAGGATGCACGTGCAATACAATGATGAGTTCGCCAAAGCCTGCCTTGTCACAAAGGCATATTTGTGACAACTTATTTTCTGTGGCAACCCCTTTGGCATCTGTGTTGGTCTGCTAGGGCTGCTGCACCGCAATATCATGGATCCGGGGGCTAAACAGCAGAGATTTAATTTTATGACAGTTGCAGAAGGTGGAAGTGCAAGAAAAAAGTGTCTTCAGAAACCAGGAGAGTCAGATCTATAGCTGTCTTCTGGCTGATGGCCACTGGTAGACAGAAGGACAAGGACAATGTGGTATGTATCCAATGGAATATTATTCAGCCTCACAGGAAGGAAATCGTGCCACGGGCTGCAGTGTGGATGCACCTCAGGATGTGATGCTGAGTGAAGTAAGCCAGTCCTGAAGAGCAAACACTGTGAGCTTCCACGTACGTGAGGCGTCTGAGGTGGCAAAAGTCACAGAAACAGGGTGGAGGGGTGGGTGCCAGGAGCTCAGGAGGAGGAAGTGGGGAGCTGTTACTCAACAGATAAAGAATTTGGGTTATGCAAAACGAGTGAGCTCTAGAAATCTCCCGTCCAACCTGGCGCTGCAGTTGGCAGCGCTGTGTCACACACCTGAATATTGTTGGGGGGGCGGGCTCGTTCTCAGTGCTCTTACCAAGGTTAAAAAAAAGAAACAAAATATTTCTAACATTCCAGACCTTCCTGCCCTCTGTTCGTTAATACTTCCCCACTATCCTGAAACCACCAATTGACGTTTCTTTCTAATTTGGCCTTCATATGCGCAGAATTACCAAGACTACAGTGTTTTGCATCTGGCTTCAACATGACGTTTTCCCGCGTTAGACATGTGTGACCGTCCACACCATGGCGTGGCTCCTGCGTTCTCAGGGCTGCATATGGTCCCGTTGTGTAAATATGTTCACTCTTATGTAATCCACTGTTGGTGGATATTTAGGCTGCTTCCAGTTTTTGGCCACTGTAAGTTGTGCTAGGATTGTTCTTGTAAGTATATGTGACACATTTGATGAAAGGCAAAACCAGAAAAACCCCCAAAGAATATTAAAACTTGTCTTTGTCCCCCCCCCAAAGGTGGAAATGGCTACAGCCCTAGTGGGAGCCCTACTAGGCGCCTTTTGGTTCTTCTGAACCAAAGCCAGGCTGGCTGTGGTCCTCCTGGGCCCCAAGCTCGCTGCAGACCAGCCAGCGATGCCCTTTCCCGCTGGCAATGTAGTCCTGCTCATGGCCAAGGTCAGTTCTCTAACCCAACATTAACTTCTAGCAATTAGGACATCATTACAGTGTAAAGTGAAACCCATATCTCTCTAGCGAAATAAAAACAATTCATCTAATGTATTATTGACATCAGAGGGACCTCAGAATGGGGCTCTAAGTTAAGGATCTCTGAGAGTTGCCCTGTTCCTTGATTGCGATCAGAAGTGGATACAAATTTCTGACTATATATGGTACTTGGTGATGTCTGCATTTATCGCAAGGGGAGACTCAAGAAGGTTTCACATTGTCTCCGAGGATCAAAGGCACTGGTAACCTAGGAAACACGCACACATTCTCTCACACACACACCTGTACTCTCACATGCATGCACCCTTACACACTTACAGAGACACACTCTCTCTTTCCCTCTCACCATGTTCCAAGCCCCCAAAGAGAAGGGCAGTGCTGTGGCCTGATGTATGCAGTTGGAACTTATTCCAAATTTTTCCAGATTCTTCCCTTATTATTCAGATCTGAATATAGTATACCAACTGTAATATGGACAGATTAGAAAAGAACAGAATATCATCTCTTTTTTCTTAAAAACATAACTCTATTCATATAACTTAATTTAAAATTTGTGCTTGGATGCTTCATATTGTATCTGTAATCTCCTGAGAACTTTAGGTTTTTTCAATCCTCATTGCTATCGTTAAGCTATGTCTCTCAAAGGAAATTCAGATAGGTAGTTGGGTTTTGGACCTCTCTCTCTCACTCTCTCTCTCTCTTCTTCTCCTTCTCCTCCTCCTCCTCCCCTCCCCCTTCTTCTTCTCCTTCTTTTCCTCTTCCTCTTTCTTCTCCTCCTCCTCCTCCTTCTCCTCCTTCTTCTTCTTCCCCTCTTTACCTGATTTCTCCTTGATCTCTCTCTTATATTCCAGATTCAAGTTCACTTACTAAACCAAAAGCTAACAACTCCTTTCGTATTTGTAATTGGTACCTACATTGCCTTCTGTAATTATTGCTCACCATCTGTTGTCTGCATGCTCATTTAGACAGAGCCCCTGACAAATATGCTGAAGGAAAAAGTCAGGGAGGTCAGTTCTAGGCCAAAGTTTCTAGGAGCTGCTGCCTGACCCTCCTGCTTTCCCTACCAAAGAGACCAGGGATGCCTTGTGTTCCAGAAGGTGCAGGTTTGAGTACTGATTATGCCATTAAATTTTTCATCATTTGAATCGTTTTACATGTGTCTATAGTCCAATATACTACAATACTATATATCAAGCCTAATTGTTAATTATCCAATACCTATCTGGTATCTTAATAGTTACACAACATGATGTATTTGTAGTAGAATATTTTAAATTAATGTTGATATTTAATTAATGCCAAGGGACTTTTTCTTCCCAATATTGAAAGTATTCCTGGTATAAGAGTTGGATAAATATATGATTTCTTTGACTTGTTTTTGGATTTCCTCCATTATTGTTAGAATTCTATCTAACAGTTTTGGCTGTCTTTATACAGAGTCATGCATTACAAGAGCTTAAGTGTTAGCCCCTTTCAGTTGCTATTATGATTCATCAATAAAAATGCTGTAGTGTAATATTTTCTGGATTAATTACCATCACATAAACGACCATATTAGGTTTTTTATCACCTATGATTGCATCACAAGGTGACAATTTCCAGTGTTCTCACAGTCATGTGTCACATCCTTTTACCTCTGTAGGCTGAGGAAGACTAGAAAGAAAAAAAATAAACTCAATACTTGGCCTGCCATCTAAAGTTTCATCATCATATTTATTTGTGGGCTCTCTACAAAAGGTTCTCTTTGGTCTGCCCAGTCTATCACAGATGATAGAACTGAATTTGCTGAACTGATTGGATAGATGAAATATTAGAATAATTAACCATGACTTTTATCGATTGTCTTTGAGTATCTTCATTGGGCTATTGCATTATGGCTGAAGACTGGTGAGGAATAGTGTTTTGGAAGATTAAATTTTATAAGGCAGCTAGTAGAGTACTATTTTTCCATCTTGTTGTATTGAATTCATTAATGACCTTCTTGGCTAAAGGAAGGAAAGCAAACACTTATTGAGTGTTTAATTACACTTCCTGTATGCACTCACATCGTTTGGCTCTGCAGCCAGCTCATCTCTCTCTGCACTGGTGATTCTTACTCCAACTCTTTCTCACACGACATCCCGTTTTCTGCGTGGTCTGTGGTGGTTTTCTGCTATAAGAGCAGAGTTGAGTTGTTGCTGCAGAGAGATCATAAGGGGGCAAATGTTAACATAGTTACTATTGAGCCCTTACAGAAAATGCTTGCTAACTCCTGCTTTCGATAAAATTCATGGGGTCTAGAATGAAAATTAATATTATTAGAGTCACTCTATTTCCTAGTTTTTATGAGATGACAAAAGACACCCCCACCATTACCTTCAGTGTCTATAAATCTCCATCCCAACAAATAATGCTCCTCACCATGGAGCGTGTTGTTTCCAGTGCATTCAACCTTATTTTGAGTTAAGGGATGAATGTCTAATGGCCCATGTGACAAATATTCCGGGAATTCTCAAGACCTACAACAAAAATCTATTAGGTGGTAGTAAATACTTCAGCTTTAAAATAGTTTAGGGGTTTCGATGCACATTCTTGGAACTAGGCTGTGCATCTTGCTGAGTCGGCAGGCAGCCCTTCTGCTGTCTTTGCTGGAAAGCAGTGAGCAATGCCAAGCAGCCCCCAGCACCCTGCTCAGCCTGCAGACAGCTTGAGCCTGGCGACAGTGGCCTGATTCCCACATCCATACTCTATTACTTCTTGGTTTGCTTTTTGCTCTACTAAAAAGAGTAGTACTTTTTTCCTACTGCTTTAAAAAATATGTCTGATGGAAAAATTAAAAAGAAATTATATTCTTCTCTTAGAGTTATTTATAAATTGTCTTACTGTGTTACACTATATTAACATCGTGTTACACTTTTGGATACTACAAAATATGTGAGCTTAAAAGGGGGTCGGGAAAACCAGGAGTTCCAGAGACTTTAATCACCTCAATAGAAGGGATATTCTGCAGGACTCAGGATGCCAGGGCTTGTTCAGGCTGGAGAGAAAGGCCTTAGTTCTGACTCTGCTCTCTGAAGAAACCTGGGAAGGTGGGCGTGGATGGAAGAGCTTGAGGAAGAACTTGCCTGAAGGACAATGTTTCTCTGGAAAGGATGGGAAAGGATAATTGGTTGGGAAACTCATTTTCAAAGTTCTTGCAAAGTAGGGTTACAGCCGTCGGCCTCAGAAGGTTTTAGCTATAGGTTTTCTTATGGTCAGAGCAGGGATGGAGTGTGTGGGTTCTTTCAGTTTGGTGATTCTGGACTGATCCTTTGACAATGGGCTGTGCGGTCCAGATGTATTGATCTTTCAGCCCGCAGGTGTCATCCTTAGTGGGAAAGGCGTGGTTCCTGTGTTGGAAGGTGACTATGGAGTAGACTACACTCTTAAGTGTCTTAAGTTCCCAGAACAGCTGTAACACGTTACCACAAACTGAGTGGCTTAAAATAACAGAAAGTTATTCTCTCACGATCTTGGAAACTAGAAGTCCAAGGTGAAGGTATCAGCAGTTTGGTTCTGTTGGGAGGTTCTGAGGGAGAACCTGTTTCCATGACTCTCTTGCAGCTTCTGGTGGTGGCCAGCAATCCTTGGGATTCCTTGGCTTGTCAATGCATCTCCAATATTGACTTTTGTCTTCAGTGGAGTTCTTCTCTCTGTGCCTGTGTCCAAATTTCCCTCCTCTGTGAGGACACTAACCGGTCAGTCAGGCCCATCCAAATCCAGTATGACCACATCTTAATTTGAATAGACCGGCAAAGACCCTGTTTCCCAAAAGGTAACCCTCATATGTATCAGGGGTAGGACTTGAACAAGTCTTTTCTGGGGAATGCAATTCTATACACTACACTTAGCATGGCTTCTTCAGGGAGGTGTGTGCTGGTGAGCCAGGCAATTTCTCCTCTAATCCTTGTAGAAAACCCTCTCATGTCATGTACTGTGCATGTTTGTGCCTTAGGGACCCAGCAAAGTCTGAGAAGTCCCTCTCTCCTCCTACCCCTGACACTCTCTGTTCCCTCACCTCTTTCCCCCACAGGGTTGGGTCCAGGGTCTGGTCAGAGCCACCAGCCACCATCAGCTGATGTCTTTAGATAGTCCTCTTGCCTTTAGAGAGAGCAGGAGACACAAAGGATGGTTTGAAATTCTAAAGACTTTGCAAAATGACTGCAACTTTTACCCCATGGATTGTGCCTATATTTTGCAATACAGTGGACCCTTGAATAATCAGCAGTTAGGAGTGCCAACCCCCACACAGTCAAAACCCCATGTATAACTTTTGAGTCTCCCAAAACTTAAGGGTATTACTGGGGGTTTGGTTCCAGGACCCCTGTGGATACCAAAATCCGTGGATGCTCAAGTCCACTATATAAAATGGCATAAAACAAAGCATAGAATCAGATACCCAAATTTACGAACTCCCAACTGTGATGAAAAACACTCCAGGTGTGAATTGGAAAAAAATCCCTGTATAAGTGGAGCCATACAGTTCAAACTGATGCTGCCCAAGGGTCACTGTAACTGAAACAGGAAGCCATGAGCGTGGCAGAGACTCTAGCACTGTAACTCCTATGGGAGGGTGCATTTGGGTTCTGCACTCTGAGTTGGAAAGTACATAAGACATACTGGGAGGGGAGGTGGCCACAGCGAGCATCTGCAAAGTGTCCCTGGACCTGTGATGCTCCAAAAGGCGTGGCGGACACACAGACATCAAGCTATCAGTCAGCATTTTACGTGCGGCTTTCAGGGTGCAGTGGCGAGGCACAAAGGATGGCTGACAACAAGTCCTAACCAGCAGGGCAAACGTCAGCCCTCCCCGCCTGAAGCAGTGCCTGCGATGGGATGAGGCATCGCTGTAGCCTCATCCTTCCCAGAGGAAAGATCAGCTGTAAGTTCTAGGTGAAGCTGACGTGGGGATCTAGTGTCAGTTCAGCTGTGCTGCTTCCTGGTGGAGGCTTTTGGATAGCAGTGGCTGGCCATCCACCCAGACACCCTGGTGTAGATGGAGAACTTGGAGAGGAAGGACTCACCGCTGGGTTGAGCGGACTGGGACCCCTTGAGTCGGGACAAGAGCAACTTCTTCCTTCTCCCTGCCCCCTTCCAGGAAGTGCTGGAGAGGCCAGGGAGCTAAAACTCCTGTTTGATCATGGCCACAGTGAACTGTGGGGCAAACAATAGCAAGGCAGTACAAACAAAGCACTTAAGGTTGAAAGTGAAAAATGAAGTTAAAGTATTTATTGGATACTATGGAAATGAAAATATCGCCAACCCAACTTAAGCAAGTGAAAAACGAAGTAGTTAACAACCCACTAGTTCCCTCCCTGGTCCCATCACCAAAACAAACAAACAAACAAACAAACAAACAAAAAACCCCAAACAAATAAATTTAATTGTGCTGAAATTGACCTATCTTTAAAACACAAAATTCAACCAGAGAGGTTAGCTACCAAGTGGACAGAACCAGGAAGTGTTACCTCGACCCTTGAATTGCCCTAGACTTACACACCCTACTGCTCCTTCCTCATCTGTGAAATGGGCACAAAGGAGGTGTTGGCCTCGTGGGACTTCTGTGCAGGTGACATGGGTTATATATGGGTACACGGGGCTGTGAGAGCATCGCTGACACACAGTGGGTGCCAATCTTTGCGGGGGTTGTTATGAAGCAGACCATCTCTTTATATTCCTCGCATGTACCCGGTGCTCTCATGTAAAGGATTTCATCCCACACGTCTTCCATTTGTTTACTGTTAATATTGTAAAAGTAACACTTGCCCTCAGTGAAAAATTTAGAAATCAGAAGTGCTGAAACAAACCATGCATAATCTCTGGCCTCTTGTTCTGTTTTATTTTAACCTTTAAAAAATGCATACCCGTTATGGTTTTTATAAAATTGGGACCATGCAACGGTTTTGCATGCCTGTTTTAAAATTCACTATGAAGTTCTGAAACATTTTCTAGGTCACTCAATAGCCTTTTTGAAGCATGATTTGAAACACACAGGGAGAAGGCCATGTGTTGATGGGGGCAGACATCAGGCTGATGCTTCTGCCAGCCAAGGAACTCCCAAGACTGCCAGCAACTGCCAGACACTAAGATAGACCTGGAACAGATGCTCCCTCACAGCCTCCGAGAGAACCAGGCCTGCCAACACCTTGATCTTGGATTTGTAGCCTCTAGTGCTATTCTGATTCCAGGCTGACAGAACATCACAAGAACCCTTAAACTTCATCATGATGGGGCTTGCTAAGGGCTGAATGGCTAGAGCATCACATTCATCTTATACATCAGTGACTTCGGCTGTTACCTATGACACACTTCTCAGCACAATCCAACCAAGAAGGTAGGGATCAAGTTAGCACATTCTTCATCTTCTCTCTTCCAGACAACAAAGACAGACTTTATAACTAGAAGATCAAACCAGAAAACGTAACAACAAACAATCAAGCAAGCAAACAAAACCAAGAATTGCCTGAGGTTTGGAGAACTCTGAAGAGAGAGAGAAGTTTGAGGCCAACCCTGTAGTATTTGTTATCGGCATGGCTGTGTTCCTGCAGGTGAGATTCCACACCCTCCCTCTCTCTGCCTCCTCTGAGGGGAAGCAATAGTCACAGGGGGAGCATGTCTTTCTGAGCTTTTTAGTCTTTTCCACGGATCTGTCCTATCGAGCTTTTGCATAGCCTCCAGCAGATTTCTAGACATTTGATTTTTAAAAAAATATTAAGAACATTCAAATTCCATTTTGAAACTCTTTGTCTCTGGTAATAAAAATACAATTACACACACACACACACACAGTCTCCAGCATTTTAAAAAGTATTGTTAATTCTATTAAATTTTATATATATATACACACACACACATAGTCTCCAGCATTTTAAAAAGTATTGCTAATTCTATGAAATTATCCATATCCTTATTTGGATTTTTTATTTATCTTATTACCTGTGACTAATGAGAGATTTGTTTCTTACTAACCATTCTTTAAACTTTCATTTCTTTCTCTTGCCTGGATACAGTGGCCGAGACCCCCAGTAAGTTGCCAAGTAGAAGCTGTGACAGTGGGTGACCTGGTGTTCTGGACCACCAAGTGAGGTTTCCAGTACTTCGTCACCAAGTGTTTCACAGGTGCACTTTATCAGGAAAAAGGTGCTGCCTTCTTTTGCTAATTTGCCATGTTTTTTTTTTTAAATGAATTTGTATTGAATTCATCAAATATTTATTTCTGCATCTGCTGAGATGATCATATTTTTCTTTTCAATCTATTCATGTGATCAATTATATTAGTCGACCTTCAATTGTTAAACCAAATTGTCATTCTTCAAATAAATCAATTTGTTCATAGTGTATTAAAAAATAAGCAACATTTCCACTGTTGCGGACTGTTCCACCGCAAAGGTTAGCGCTTCTCCAATGTCCGTGAGTCTGCGTGTTCTCTGGATCTTAGTTACACAGGTGTGCAGCTTCACGAGGTCAGTCTGGGGCCTGAGATTCTGCATCCAGTGCCCCTGTGCTCCTGATGCTGCATCCAGTGCCCCTGTGCTCCTGATGCTGCATCCAGTGCCCCTGTGCTCCAACGCTGGACCATGAACCCCACTTTGAGCAGCAAGGCTATAGACATAACAAACTTATTTGTCAATTAAATTTTTTTTTGATTCTTTAAACAACTCCCTGATGAGCCTTGTATGTAAATCTTTTCCTCATTTCCTGGATATGGACTTGGTCGGTCAAAGACTCTTAAAACTTACTGTGAATTGCTTCTGAGGCAGGATGTGTCTGTCCATCATGGTCCCAAAAGCAATATTAAGAGTTCCTCTAGAGTTCCGGCCAAGAGGGAGGGGTAGGTAGAAACTCTTCGCTTCCTCACACAACCAAAAGGAGGATGACAACCAATCTAAAATCAATAAACAGCCAGAAGTGCCAGAAAATCAAACTGCATGGAACTCCAACTACCAAGGAACTGAAGAAACAGTCAACCATACTCACCAGACTGGTAAGACAGGCAGATGGAGAGAATCCCTGGCAAGGCAGAGGACCATGTGGGCAGGGCTGACTGAATGGGAAACTGAGACTCAGAGCTGACTGTGGACTGTGGCGGGGGTTGCCGTGGTGGGAGAAACTCCCAGTATCACAGGAGAGTTCGTTGGTAAGTAAGGCTAGAGTTGAGCAGGTGAGCTGCATTTTCCCTCCCTGGCCCCTCCTCCACAGCACAGCAAGGAGGCTTGCCCTGCCCTGGAGAATAACTAAGGCCCCGCCCCCTTACAACTTAATTAACAGGTGCCCTGAGACAAGGAAATAGGGCCCAAATGAAAGAACAGGGCAAAACTCCAGAAAGAGATCTAAGCAACGAGGAGATAGCCAACCTATCTGATGGAGAGTTTAATCAAAACTCTCCTGGTAATCAAAATGCTCACATAACTGATTGAGCTTTGTCGAAAAGTGAAAGAACAAATGAAAGATACCAAAAATGAAGTAAAGCAAAATATTCTAAAGACCTGTGTTGGGATGAATAAGGACCTCCAAAGATGTCCACGTCCTAGTCCCTATGGAACCTGTGCATATATTACCTGACATGACAAAACAGACATTGCAGGTGTGCTTAAACTTAAGACCTTGAGATGGAGACACTAACTAGGATTATTAGGTGGACTCAGTATAATCACAGGGATTCTTACAAGAGGGCGGCGTGAGGGTCTGAGTCAGGGATGGAGGTGAGAGGGTGGAAACAAGCAGACAGAGATTGGAAGATGCTACCCTGCGGGCTTTGAAGGTGGAGGAAGAGGCCACCAGCCAAGGGATGCAGAAGTTTCTAGAAACTGAAAAAAGAAAGGAAGTGGATTCTCTCCAAGAGCCTCCAAAAGGAACTCAGCTCCACTGACCACTTCAATGAGGGTTTCTGACCTCTCGAGGTGTAAGGCAATAAATCTGTGTTTTAGGTCACCAAGTGGGCAGTAATTCATTACTGCAGCTGCAGGAGCTTGCGCTGAAATCTAAGGGACCAGAAGACACGATCCATACTGTAAATTGCTGATGTGGCTGAAGTTCCGAAAACAATACACAAGTACAGGTATTGAAGGGACAGTTATTTGAGAATAATAACTGAGTTGGAAGCCTGGCTCTGGGTTTTAATCGCCTGCCATTCTCCTCTTGACCATCGTCACAAACTCGTTCCCACTCTGTAAACAATGCGGAGAGCAACCCTGGCACAGCTGGCCCCTCTGGATTCTGCCCCGTGCCCCTTAGGGCCACTGTGGGATTTCGTCAGTGGCCTCTAATCAGTGCGCTTATGTCTGGGGACCTGAATGCTGTGTCGGGAAAAGAAGGAAGTCCTTGTTCCAAACCTGAATCTATACAAGGAAACCCTGTGGATGAAGGACCCGGGCCACTTCATGGGGTTAGTTTACCTGCACCTGAGGTATCACATCCACCTTCCTGTCCCTCCTGTACCTAAGAACTCCTTTCAGCGACACATGCTCCTCATTTTGAGAACAATTTTGGTAAATTCAAGAGACACATGCCTCCAATGCGGGTTAGTGCCACTCCTGGACCCAAGTTCCATGGAGCTTCTCAGCTGCACACTTCACCTGGCCCTGCTGAGGACACAGCTGTCCCTGCCCAGGTCATATCCCATCAGAAGTGTACAGGTGCTGTGAGCTCAGGCGATGTCAGGGACACCTGCGGCTCACAGCCATTAAAATAGGAGCTGGATTTATGAAGACTGCAAATCAAAGTCTGTGCTCTCCATTGGTCTTCCACAGGGCAGACTGTGTTTCCAGAATCTGTGTGACTCCAGTTGGAGAAGTCCCTGCATTTTGACCTCCCAAATCCCTTCTAAGGCAATGTAAGTAGTAACACATTCCTTGTACATTCCCGACTATTTTCATAGGTCTCTCACGCTTTCAGGTATACTAAATAGTAAAGTTGGGCTTCTTTCCAAGTTTTTGCTTTCAAATAATTATAGATCCACAGGAAGTTGCAAAGATAGTACAGAAAGAGTCCATGTCCCCCTCCTTCAGTTTTCCCCAGTGGTTACATTTTACATAGCTGTAGTTCAATATCAAATTCAGGATACTGACATTGGTACGAGGTTAGGGGCAGTTCTATGTCATCTTATCACATGTGTAGATTCCTGTAACCAGCACCACAATCAACATACAAAATTGTTCCATCCACACAAAGATGTCCTTCACCCTAACCCCGTATAGCCACCTCTCCCCTAACGCCTGACCCCTGCAAACACTACTCGGTTCTCTAGCTCCATAATTTTATCATTTGAAGAATATTGCTCAAATAAAATCATGTAGTAAATAAGCCTTTGAGATGGCTTTTAAACTGAGCATCACCTCTGTGAGACCCATCCACGCTGTTACACGTACCTGCATTTCACTCCTTCTCTGGCTGAGCAGTATCCTTGCTGCGGACGTATTTTGTTTAACTGCTCAACTATTGAGGGACATTTTGGTTTCATTTATCTGGTCCAGTTTTGGGCAATTACAAGTAAAATGGCTATGAAAATTCAAGCATAGGCCTCGGTGTGGACATCACTCCTCATTTCTCTGGGACAAATGCCCTGGAGAGTCCAGTTTCTTGAGGAACTGCCAAATTACCTTCCAGAATGGCTGTGCCATTTTATGTTCCCCTGGCAACGCTTGAAAGGTCCGGTTCCTCCACATCCTTACCAGCATTTGGTAGAGTCTCTTTTCTTTCTTTTGGCTCTTCTCGGTAGGTGCGAAGTGTTACCTCATCCTGGTCTATGTTTTCATTTCTCTGATGGCTAATGATAGGGAACATTTTGTCACCTGTTTCTTTGGTGCCAATATAGTTTCTTAGGTGAAGTGTCTCAGTCTATTGGATTATCTCTCATTGGATTGTTTATGTTTTTTCTCACTACTGAGTTTTGAGGATTCTTTACATATTCTAAATATAGATCTTTTGTCTGATATGTGGCTTGAACATGTTTTCTCCCAGAATGCAGTTTTCCTTTCATCCTTTTCATGGGATCTTTCACAGAGTCAAATTTTGAATTTTAAGGAAGTTCAGTTTATTTGTTACCATATTAAAATGAACTCTTTTCCTGTCTTTAAGTCATGAAAGTCTTCTAGTCTTAGCCTCTAAAGTTTTATAATGTATACCTTCCCTTTAAATCTATGGTCCATGCTGAGTTAATTTTTATAAAAACTGTGAGTTATTTTCATTTGCCTGTGGGTGTCCTGTTCTCCTGCACCATTTGTTGAAAAGACCATCTTTCCTTCATTGAATTCCTTTTGCACCTTTATCGAGAGTTTTAATTTTGCTTTTTTTAGAGCACACAGCCCCAATTCAGGCACAGTGCCACCCTTGCTCCTGGGTCTCAAACATTGCATCCAGCAAGAAGCCACGTGAGCCTCTCATGGCGTCACACTCATGGCGTCATGGAGAGACCGACATCAGGAACAAATTATCATCAAAGGAGGATGAGGACATTAGGCAATTTACTAGCAGGCTAAACAGATAGATAAATAGAGAGAGTTGCAGTCTGTAGACCAGAGAAAGCATTCTTTCCAAGATATGACGGGTGACATGCAAGTGGCCTCAGAGGTGGTCACGTAGCCTGCATGCAGATGCTTGGTAGGTTCAGCAGAATGCCTGTGCATGTCTGTGCCAAGTCTTCTGTGTGCTGCTTAAACCCACTGAGCCTGTGGTCACGTAAAATACACGTAAAAACACACAACAACAGAGGTTCCACAGCTGTCTCACAAAGAAGGAAATGTGACTTGGAATGTCCCTCGCCTTAAGATCTCCCAGAGAAGTGACAAAAACAGGCAACTCCATTCTTCTGTGCACAATGTATGAGCTGATGTCAAGCTCCTAAAACAGGGTACAGTCCATTCACTTGAGTCCTGGGACCCTGGATCTTCTCTTGGGTGAGCTGTGGACTCCGCCACATGAACTTCCACTTGGGAAATCACTCCTTCATGCAAAGCTGTGGCTGCCCTTCCTGCTAGCTGCCTCCTGCTCTTTTGCAGCCCAGGGCCACTGACGAGGGGCTTGGCAGGTCAGGCTGGGGGAAGGGGAAGTGTCTGCAGACTTTCTGCTGAAGGATTTGATTGACTGTAAAACAAAACTGTGACCTACTGGCCTCTGGGGTCTGTCAGCCCAGTCAGCTCCATGGCAACCACCAACCAGCCTCTTGCTCAGCCCTGGAGTGAACATCTGTTTAAAACGTGTTCTCACCAATAGTATACCTGGCCTCGAATTTAAAATGTTTATGACCTGTCAAGTGGTCAATTTGAGGACCCCAGTGTGGTTTAATTTCCCATGAAACAAAATCTAGGAAGTAGGAGGAAGCATGTCCACCAGGTAGAGTACATTTGAAGGACACTGAAGGAGAAAAGCAAATCATAAGGACAGCTGCTTGGCCTGATCTGCTGAGGGCCCCCAGCTCATTGTCACAGGCTCATGGGGTGCTGGGCATACCTGTCATAAATAATTTGTGAATTCGTGCATGACTCCTGCTCCAACATATCTCCAGCAGCTTTAATGTGCTCCCTGTATTTATTGAGTTCGCTCCATGGGTCCGATGAACAGGCTGCAGACCATAAGGCAAAGGAATATTAGTGTGATTAGGAAAGAGGCAGCCTTTGAAGACCAAGTTAGGCTTTTTTTTATTGTGGTAAAATACACGTGTAAAAGTTACCACCTTAATCATTTTTAAGTGTGCAGTTCAGTGATTTTAAATACATCCACATTGTCATCATTGTGCAACCATCACCATAAAAACCTTCTTATCTTGAAAGACTCTATCTATAGGAAACTATTCCCATTAAATGCCAACTCCCCATCGCCCTTCCTCCTCCCAGCCCCTGAAAACCACCACTCTTTCTGTCTTTTTTGGCCAAGATGGAGGTGTAGGTAGACATACTATGCCTCCTCACACAACCAAAAGAAGGACAATAATAATTTAAAAACAAAAAATAACCAGAACTCACAAAAAATTGAACTGTATGGAACTCTGACCACCAAGGAGTTAAAGAAACATACATCCAGAATGGTAGGAAGGGCAGAGATGGACAGCCAGGATGGAGAGGACTTGTGGCCAGGCGGTGGCTGGAGGACCACGGTGGGCGGGGAGTGAGATAGAATGTGCAACCCAGGGTTCCACGATGGGGAAATAAAGCCTCAAAACCTCTCACTGAAAAGACCTGTGGGGGTTGAGGCAGTGAGAGAAACTCCAGCTTCACAGGAGAGTTTGTTGGAGAGACCCATAGGGTCCTAGAATGTACACAAACCCACCCATTCAGGAGTCAGCACCAGAAGGGCCCAATTTGCTTGTAGGTAGCACCAGAAGTGACTGAAAACTGGCAGAGGGTGGAGCAAGCGGTGTTGTTCCCTCTTGGACCCCTCCCCCACTGACAGCATCACAACGCAGTGACATGGGTTTTCCCACCCTGGTGAACACCTAACGCTCCTCCCCTTATGACGAAACAGGCAAACCGAGACAAAAAAAAGGCCCAAATGAAGGAATAGATCAAAGCTCCAGAAAAAATATAACTAAGTGACAAAAAGATAGCCAACCTATCAGATGCACAGTTCAAAACACTGGTAATCAGGATTCTCACAGAAATGGTTGAGTGTGGTCACAAAATAGAGAAAAATGAAGGCTATGAAAAGTGAAATAAAGGAAAATTTACAGGGAACCAACAGTGATGGGAAGAAAACTGGGATTCAAATCAACGATTTGGAGCAGAAGGAAGAAAGAAACATTCAACCGGAACAGAATGAAGAAACAAGAATTTAAAAAATGAGGAGAGGCTTAGGAACCTTTGGGACAACTTTACATGTTCCAACATCCAAATCATAGGGGTGCCAGAAAGAGAAGAGGAAGAGCAAGAATTTGAAAACTTATTTGAAAACATAATGAAGGAGAACTTCCCTAATCTGACCATGGAGATAGACTTCCAGGAAGTCCAGGAATCTCAGAGAATCCCAAAGAAGTTGGACCCAAGGAAACACACAACAAGGTACATCATCATTAAGTTACCCAAGATTAAAGATAAGGAGAGACTCTTAAAAGCAGCAAGAGAAAAGGAGACAGTTACCTACAAAGGAGTTCCCATAAGACTATCAGCTGATTTCTCAAAAGAGACCTTACAGGCAAGAAGGGGTTGGAGAAAAGTATTCCAGGTCATGAAAGGCAAGGAACTACATCCAAGAATACTCTATCCAGCAGAACTTTCATTTAGAATGGAAGGGCAGATAAAGTGCTTCCCAGATAAGGTCAAGTTAAAGGAGTTCATCACCACCAAGCCCCTATTATATGAAATGTTAAAGGAACTTATCTAAGAAAAAGAAGATGAAAACTATGAACAGTAAAATGACAACAAACTCACAACTATCAACAACTGAATCTAAACAACAAAAACAAAAACTGAGCAAACGACCTGAACAAGAACAGAGTCACAGAAATGGAGATCACATGGAGGGTTATCAGGGGGGTAGTCATAGGGGGAGAGAGTGGGGAAAAGGTACAGGGAATAAGAAGCATAAATGGTAGGTAGAAAACAGACAGGGGGAGGTTAAGAATAGTATAGGGAATATAGAAGCCAAATAACTTATATGTACAACCCTTGGACTTGAACTAAAGGTTGGGGGGCAGGTGTGGGTGAGAGGGAGTGTGCAGGGCAGAGGGAAATAAAGAGGGGAAAAGGGGACAACTGTAATAGCATAATCAATAAAATATACTTTAAGAAAGAGAAAAACCTCTATTTACTTTTAGAGAGAGGGGAAGGGAAGGAGAAAGAGGGAAAGAAACACCAATGCGTGGTTGCCTCTTGCACTGCCGGGGGCCTGACCTGGCCTGCAACCCAGGCATTTGCCCTGACTTGGAATTGAACTCCGACCCTTTGGTTCCCAGGCCAGCACACAATCCACTGAGCCACACCAGCCAGGGGTCTTTCTGTCTTTATAATTCTGACTATTTTAAGTATCTCATATTAGTGGAATTATACACTATTTGTCTTTTTTTGTGACTGGCTTACTTCACTTTGCATGTGTTCAAGGTCCATCCATGTTGTATTGTATTGCAGAATTCCTTTCCTTTCTAAGGCAGGGTCATATTCCATTGTATGGACAGACTACAGTTTGCTCATCCTCTCTGATGGACACTTGGGTTGCTCCCACATTGAAGCTGTTGTGGATAGTGCTGCTGTAAACATCAGTGTACAAATATCTCATCCAGACCCTGCTTTCAGTTCTTTTGGGTACGTGCCAGAGTCACATGCCAGACCACAAGGTAATTCGATTTTTAATTTTTTGAGAAACCCCCATACTGTTTTCTATAATGGATGCAGCACTTAACATTCCCACCAACAGGGAGGGCACAGATGTTCCAATTTTTCCCATTCTCTCCGACCCCTGTTATTTTCTGATTTTTTTAAAAAATAGTAGCCACCCGGATGGGTGAGGTGGTATTTCGTGGTTTTGATTTGCATTTCTCTAAATCTTTCATGTGCTTATTAGTCATTCATATGCCAACTTTGGGAAAATATCTATTCAAGCCCTTTGTCCAGTTTTGACTTGGGTTTTTGTTGTTGTTGAGCAGCGAGTTAGACTTTTGAAAGAGAGGATAGGGGGTTTAAAAAGGAAAATCTTTAAAACTTTGTGTGGCTCAGGGAATTAAGCTTGAAAGGAGAGGCTAAAACCTGTGCCAGCCTCAAAAATCAAGTTTTCTTTCAAGATGAAGGTAATAGTGTGGTTTCCATGAATCTCAGATTCTTTAAAGGAGAGAAGCTGGGGACTCACCTTGTGCTGCTGTCTGGGAGTGGAGAAATGCTCAGAGGTGTCTGGGAAACAGCCACATGGAGGCGATTCGGGGGCCCATTGCGCAGGGGCCCATCACAATGGAATGACCCTTGCCCCCGCTCCCATTGGCTTCATAGGCTTCGCTGGAAAAGATGCTGCTCCTAAAGCTACGTGTGTCCCTGCACATTTCTCCATTTTGTCACAGAGACTCTGGGCAGCACTGGTGGGTGGCCTGCAGCGACGGTCTGCTGGACACCCACTGGGAAGCTGGCGCTGGGCCTCGTGGGCACTCTGAGGGAAAAAACAGACAGTGACAAGGTGTCTGAAGGGTACAAAAACGCTGGAGAGTTTCCAAGCTCACTGTGGAGAGGAGGTGGTGGCCTAGGCACCGAGAAATAAAAACACCATGGGTGTGATGATTGGAGAAACAAAGGGACCCGCAGTGGGAGTCCCATAGGTCTGGCTGCCAGAACCGCAGCAGGTCCTACTGATGCTCAGGACGAGCGCCAAGGAACACCCACCATGCTCATTTTCCTTTCTACAGCTGACTCCCCTTTCTCTGGCCCTGTCCTCTCAAAGAAGGTGGGTGGGAGGCTGAGGGAGACATGGGAGGGCCTGTCCTGAATGTCGGGGACAATTCACCACCTTGGCTGGAGGGTCCTTCCCCAAGATCCAACAGCAGTGGAGCAGAAGGACAAAGGGCTGCCTATCCACCAGGAAAGGGACGGCCAAATTTCCTTCAGTCGGCAAAGGGCTGTGGGGGATCCTGGTGGGGCTTTTCAACAGCTAAGCAGCTGAGGGCATGGGGCGGGGTGGGGTGGGGTAGGGGCACTGCCTTGTCCTATAGCACCAGGGACAATGGGGATGTTAATCCAGGGAGTTTTCACTTAGATCCCTCATGCTCTTAGCTTGGAAGCCCAGTGAGGCCCCTGGGTGCCCACAGAAGGTAAATCTTGAAGGTAAAGCTTGGAAGATGACAAGGGTAGAGAGGCCAAAGTACAAGGGACATACTGGACTTTTACAGATGTTGCGATTTTCCAATTATTTGTAAGATTGGTGTCTTCAATAAAACTCCCACCATTCTTGCCCTTCAAATATGAGTCATTCCTTGGGAGACCCTTAAATTAACCCACTTCACCCCCAAAGATGAAGCCTGACAGAACTGGGGTGCCAGCCTGCTGCCCCCATTGGGTCTCTTCTATTTCCCATGGTGTTTTCTCATGACCCATGGCCAGCTTTGCCTCACACTTCCCTCGGGCCAAGGGTCTGTTGGAGGTGATCCCAGGTTCCTAGAGGTTGTCCCTGGGTCCCTTGGATGCCAGCCTGGCAGCTTCCATCTGCAGGAATACACAAATCAAAACCACACTGAGATCCGACCCACCAGGTTGTAATCCAAAAGACAGATGGTGACAGATATTGGCAAGGATGAGGGTTAATCGGGACCCCTGGTGAGAATGTAAGGTAGGGCAGCTGCTTTAGAAAACAGTCTGGGTTGAACATAGAATTGCCATATGGGTCCAACAATGCCACTGCCAGGGACACACCCAAGAGAAACAGAAACCTGTCCCCGGAAGGGCAGCCAGCGTGCATCCATTCATGCCATTCATTCACCCCACAAGTGCATGTCTAGGGAAACGGTAGTGAGCAAAATGGACAAAGAACCCTGCCCTCGTTACCTTACAAGCCAGTGGGGAGGCACCGACGATTAACTGCCCAGGCAGAGCGTGTGGTAAGTTAGGTAGGGGTGTTGGGGTTGGGGGTGGGGTACTGCGATTTTAAATCGGATGGTCAGGGGCAGACTTGCTGGAAAGGTGTCCTATGAATAAAGACCTGAAGGAGGAGCAGGAGACAGTCAGACAGATATCTGGGAGAAGAATGTCCCAGACGAAGGACAGCAAAGGTAGTCAATGGCCCTGAGGCGGGAGTGCTCCTGGCACACCCCAGGGACAGCAAGACCAGAGGGCTTGGATGTGAAGGGGTGGGTGGGGGTGTGCGGATGGCTTTCTCTGAAAGAAAGGGGAGCCATGGAGAGTTCGGGGCACAGAACTGACATGATGGGACTTGGGCTTCAAAAGGATCCCCAGGGGAGCAGAGTGACTTGCTCACTGGTGTGGAAACAAGAAGACCAGTTAAGAGGCTGATGCGATAATCCAGCAAGAAATGGTGACGCCTTGGACCAGGGGATTGCGGGGTGGTGGTGGGGGACTGGAACGAGTTCCCCCACTGCCCTTGGAGGAGAGGAGGAGGGTGAAGTGACATGAAGCTTTGCTGTCAAGTTAGCGAGAGAATCAGACGAAGAAAATCAAGACGGCTCAAGGAGCGGTGAGGGCAGATTCGGGCTTCCGGGCACTTGCTGGGTGTTTATGTGCACATGGCACAGGGAGGTGGCTGGCGTCCCGGTCACAGGGTGGCCGCTGTCCATCTCCGTAAAACCACGGAATCAGTCCAGTTGTTGGTTCATTGTAAATGATGGCAGAGAGCAACATAAGTAAATTGAGAGGATAAAATTGCTTTATTGGTTTGGTTTTCCAATTATGGGACAAAAAACACATCAGTTCAGTGAACAAACACACAGAGGGGCTTCCGAACCGCAGGCAGAACCCATTTCTGTTTACTCCCATAATTGGTTTTCTGGACGGGCCAAGAATACAACAGCATCATTCCATCATGTGAGGGAAAATGGAGATTCCTGTTCTGTGCTGTAGGTTCATTTCCTCCCTCTTGCATGTTTTTTGGATTTGTCATATTTGCCTCTTTGGGGTGGTTCAGTTGCACTCTGTGAAAAATAAAACATAAAAAAACCTTTGAGAACATATAAAACGGGAAGGTCTGAAGGAACCTCTTTTGTACCAAGGACATAAAATAAAAGGACATGTTTACTTTAAGGAATGTGCTCCTCGGATGAATTTAAAATACGTTTTGAATGTTGGAAATTTGATTTCCTTGCAGGTTTTCAGGTGTGCATTCATTGCTTCAACTCCTACAAGGATTTGTGGGTGATGAGGATGCAGCAGATAAAACAGACAAGACCCCAGTGTTATGGAGTTGTAGCCTGGCTGGGGAGACAGGAAGTGGGCAGATAAGTCAGTATAATATGCACTGTGTCCTGGTCACGGCCTCTGCGGAGATGAACAAAGCAGAGAGGCAGAGGAAGAGCTCCAGGGCAGAGGGGGTTGCCGATGAAATGAGGCGGGCAGGGAAGGCTGCTCTGAGACACTGCCGTTTGAATAAAGACTTGGAAGAGAAGGACGGAGCCTCGTGGACATTTTGGGGGAAGAGGGAATAGCACGTGTAAAGGCAGGAGGACAGTCCAGGAGGCCTGCGTGGTTGGAGCAGAGTGAGTGAGCTGAGTAGTCAGAGATGAGGTCAGACTGGTAACAGGAGGGGGCGGGTCAGATAGGGGCCTATCGAATCTAAGTTCTGGTAAGGGCCTTCTCTAGAAAATGCATGCCAGAGGGGTGACAAGACATGTGAGGAAGGATTGTGAAAAGACAGCAGGTACAAACATATTTGCAAATCATATATCTAACAAGGGACATATACCTTGAGTATATAAAAAACCCTTACAATCAATAATAAAAAAGATAAACGAACAGAGCATTTGAATAGACATTTCTCCAAAAAAGACGGACAAATGGCTAATAGAAATTGCATAACTGCATTTCCCGAATAGCCAATGATGTTGAGCACGAGAAGATGGTTAACACTGTTAACCATACAAAGGGAACTACAAATCGAAACCATGGTGAGATGCCACTTCACGCCCACCAGGATGGCCACAATGAAAAAGATAGTAACAAGTGTTGACAACGATGTGGAGACATTGGGGTTCTCACAAATCTCTGGTGAGAATGTGAAATGGTGCAGCTGCTTTCAAAAACAGTCTGGAAGTTCCTCAAAAGGTAAAACATACAATTAGCAGAGGATCCAACCACTGTACCCCTAGGTATATGTTTAAGAGAAATGAGAACATGCCCACAGAAACTTGTACATAAATGTTGATGGAAGCATGGTTCACAATAGTAAAAAATAGTAAAAATCCAAATGTCCAAAGAATATGCATTATACCATGTAGTAGAATATTTTTTTTAAAGATTTTATTTATTTATTTTCAGAGAGAGGAGAAGGGAGAGAGAAAGAGCAATGTATGGTTGCCTCTCACATGGCCCTCACTGGGGACCTGGCCCGCAACCCAGGCATGTGCCCCGACTGGGAATCAAACCGGGACCCTCTGGTTTCAAGCCCGCGCTCAATCCACTGAGCTACACCAGCCGGGCCCATGTAGTAGAATATTAATTGGCAATAAAAAGTAATGGGGAACTGATGAATGCTAAAACATGAATGACCCTTGAAGACATTATGTTGAGAGACAGAAGTCAGACATAAAAGGCCACTTATCATATGATCCCACTCACAGGAAATGTCCAGCACAAGCAAATCCAGGGACACAAACCAGGCTAGTGGTTGCCAGGGCCCTGGGCAGAGGGAGCAAGGGGTTGATGACTAAGGGTGCAGGACTTCTTTTTGGATTGGTACAAATGTTCTGGAATCGATTGTGGTGGTGGTTGCCCAGCTCTGTGAGCGCACTGAAAACCGTTGACTCGTGCACTTTAAATGAGTGAGTCGTATGGTGTGTGATTGCATCTCCATAAGACTGTTAAAAAAGACATGAAAAAGTCTGCTCTGACTCCTCTGTGGAGAATCTTCTAGAGGGAAGCAAGCCAAGAGAGCGAGGATCTCAGCGAGGAGACTGCTGCAGTAACCTGGGTGGTTGTGGGGGAAGCGAGGACAGTCGGAAGGTTCCTTTCACAGCAGAGCAGCGGGCTTTGCTGGACTGGATGGGGCTGAGCTACTGCTGCAGTGTGAAGACTGGGGGGCACCCAGACAGAGAGGAGCAGAAGATGGGGGCACATCTGTCAACGAGGCAGCCCCCTGGCCACCGCTGAGGGAAAGGCAGTGACTAGACATCCGGAGACTTGCAAAGAGATGAGAGGCCCGGAAAGGTCACAGTCTGAGTACAGACGTCAGCCCAGGAACACAGAAAGTTAAATGAGTGTAAGACTTAAATTCAGTGCCCCGGACGACGCTGGAAAGAGAGATGGCAGGAACGTAATCTAGTAATCACCCGAGGAGCTCAAACAGATGACTCGGGACGAAATACTTCCCCCACCCCTCCCACCGTCAGGCAGGGCTGATGGAGGCAAATGGGACTCAGGAGACGGGACAGAGCCACAGAAACCCTGCAGTTTGGGAGTCACCAAGTAGCCCGCTGTGGCTCAAGTCAGCTTCACTGGACGTGTGGAGGGAGAGAAGGTTGGAGGAAGCAGAAAACAATTTCCTTTTAAGATGCAGAGGGAAAATGCATTGTCATCAGTCGGTCATAAGAATGAGCTTAACAATTTTACCGTGGAAATAAGCCAATTGTCCTGTTGAGCAGGACTAACTACGAGAAAGACCTACTGGCCTTCGTGATGGGACAATAAACGATGCTTATGACAGATTGCCAGGCAAATGAGACATAATAACGAGGGTCAAACACCGTCGTTAAATCCACGGGAAGGAGGATCAGGAGGAGGGAAACCGCTGTTAATTATGAGGAGAAAGCCGATTACGAAGTGGCCAGGGCGGCTTTCTTGCAGATGCTTGAATTCAGTCCATCATAAGACTGTCAAAGAAACACATTAAAACTATTAAACCATCCAGGCCACTCCAGTGAGAATGAACTGCTTGCTCTTCTTTCAGAGCAAATGAAGAAGACGATAGTCTTAGGACCTGACAAGTGGTTCCTTGATTTAGATCCCCACCCCCTTGGGAAAGCTATATATTCCACCCTCCAGTTTTGGAAATAATCCTTTCTATAGTCCAGAGTGAGGAGCTTGTGTTTCAGAGGCAGGCTGTTTGCCTAAGTCCCCTCGCTTTACTACCGTTTAATGTCTCTCTGCCTCAGTTTCCTCATTTGTGAAGTGGGATGATGCCAGGAGCGGTACCCACTTGTCAGGGCTGCAGGAGGACCGACGGTGACCAATTGCACTGGCGGTTTGTCCGCACTCCACCATGTTAGCTGCGAGCCGACAGCCTGCTTCCCATCGACCCCTCGCCTTCTGCAGCTCCCAGTGCGTGCACTCTTTGTTACCAGCTTTCTGTGCCTCTGGCTGCAGGTCCCCAGTGTCCCTGCGGGGGGGGGGGGGGGCTCCTTCTCATGTCCAGCAGCCAATGTTTTGTGTTTCCTACCTCAGCTGATGAATAGATATAAATAGTTATATCATTTATTACTTTTTAGCTGAAACCCTCCAATGTCAGTAGGCTGCATTAACGGGCCCATGTTGTAGGGGTGGGGGACAATTTCGTTCTCTACCTCATCCCCATCTCAAATCCTTGATTAAAGTACTTTTTGCAATTCATTCAAGAACATTTATTAGATTCCTATATATGCTGAGCATAGTCATAGTCTGAAACTGTTTCAGGCTCTTCATCACCATCACCATCATCCTCATCCTTGCCCTCATCTTCATCACCACCCATCCCAGGTAGAAACACCCAGCAGTACTGGATGGCCTACAGGAAATATGCCTAGACGTTTTGGGGGCCATCAAAGGACTCCGGGTAGAATATGAAGTATGGGGAGGGGGCCAACCTTGACCACGGGCTAACTTTGGAGTGTCTGATCTTTGACTGTGGGGGGGAGGGGGTGGCCTGAAAAGGTTCCTGTGAAGAGCCGTCTCTCCTTGCTTCAGGAGCAGGATTCCTTGGTTCACCACAATGAGCGTGGCTGAGGCACCCGCATTCAGCGTGGTCCGGTCTATGCTCTGCTTGCCCCAGGTCCTGTCCTGCGCCCTCATCTGTTCATGTGCCATTCTCACCTGAGGCTCTTTGGCCTATGATAGGGAAAGATCACTGAGGTTGGCCGCAGCCTGGAGGCCAAGGGGCTCGCACACTGGCACATGTGCACCCCAGGGGCTGCACCCCGTTGGGGAGCTCCGCCCTAAGTGTGCTTTCTATTCCAACACAGAAGGCAGAGCTGTGAGAAAAGCCATGTGTTGTGGGGGCAGGGGTTGGTGGGAAAAAGAGAAGTGCCAGCTGCCATGGCCCGGCTCGGGGCCCTATGCTGACTGCCTCATCAGAGGAGAGTTCACGTTCATGGCAGGGGACTAAGGAGAAGACCTGGTGGGATGTGGGTGGGGGATGGGAAGGGGACTTGATGCTCTTCAGTGTTGAGGGGTCTGCTCCTTGAGCGCTGTGGCCTCGGAAGTGGAAACTGAGCTTCGTACCTGAGAAGGGACCTTCTGGCCCCAGGGGTTGCTGACCTCCCATTGTACCACAGGGCAGGTGAGGTGGACACCCATTTATCCAAAGCTCTTTCTTTTTTTAAACTGAAACCGAAACAGAGCTTATCGTAAAATATAACACAATTATTTTCTTATAAGAGTAATACATGTTTACTGTATAAGATCTTAAAAAATAGCCTAAAAATAAAGCAGGGAAAAAAAAGATTGGTGGATGTTTATAAGAAGCATGCTTTTAAGAATGACTTTTCTGAAGTTTACATTTTGTTCAGAAAACGTTGATTTCCTATACATCAATGTGTGAGTACAGGTTAAATGATTTATAATCAAAAGGATTCTTTTAAAAAATAAATGAACTTCTAAAGAATGGTTACAACCTATGTAGAGTGTCCCTCGGGATCGCCCTCACCCAGTTTCAGGGTCATGGTACCACAGTCCATTTGTCACACTTGGACGCCAGCATGAGTCCATTGCCACTGATGGAATGAAACAGGCTTTATTCGGACATAGGGGTCCTTTCCTGTAACTGCGTCACCTTCCGCTGCATCTGTTTTCTGGTGTAGTTATTAAAGATCTTAGGCTTCTACCTCTCGTTCCTGGGTACAACAGAATCACCTGATTTAAGTCATCGGTCTCACATTCTTGGAATTCTCACTGTGAAAGGTTGCTTCCCTTTATGATAAAATATGCGCCATTCTATGCAGGAGTTCATGCATAACAACTCAGCCACGATCCAGGAGACCTTCTGCATAAAGACTATAGGCCTCTTTCTTGAATAAGCCACGTGGGAGGTTCCTAATAAAACTGCGTCCTTAGATGCCTTAAAATTATTTTGTTATTTCCCTTTATTTAAAATGCTATGTTATAAAAAGGAAAAGAAAGGGAATCTGTATCAGTCAGAGTCCTACAAGAAACAGATGACATGCCCAGACGGAATAATTGAGGACACTTTAATAAGACAGCAATTTACAAAGCTGTGGGCGAAGGAGACGCTTGGGGACAGAGAGATACTCTGAGCAGCAGTAGTGGAGGGCCCATGTCACCTGCAGCCTGGAGGGGCTGGACGGAGCAGTTGTAAGAAATGGTGGTGACGCAAGTGGAACAAGAAGTCAACAGTGAAGTTTGTAAACAGACGTTAAACCATGTGATTTCACTCATGTGTGGAATATCAAAGTGAAAGGAACAAGTGAACAAACGAGGAGAACAAACCAACCAAAACTCAGAGACAGAGACAACAGCGGGGTGGTGACCAGAGGGAACGGGGTAGGGTCGGACAGTGAAGCGTAAAGGGGTCAGATCTATGGTGGTGGAAGATGAGTTGACCTTGGCTGATGGGCACACAATGCAATATACAGGTCACGTACCAGAGAAATGTGCACTGCTAACCTATATAATCTCATTAACGAATGTCACCCCAATGAATTTAATTACAAAGAATAGTTTAATTAGAATTGTTCATGTCATTCAGTCTGGATGCTGTCGTCCACATCAGCTGTGCAGAGCTGAACAGAGAGAAAAATCAGACCCCTGGTAGAACACAGGGACAACGCGTCTTGTTCAGTCTGAGCTTCACGATTCCCGTGCTGCTCCGGGTAAACGGCGTGCTTCCCGGCGGCTGGGAGAGCTCGACTCGTTTGCTGGAATGAGAGTGATCAGCATCTTCACTGCCGGAGGGGCTGTGCCGTGCCATCGCGCCGGCTTCCCTGTGCCCGCACTCCTGTACCAGGGGGCCCGCTCGGCGAGCTGCTCTGCCTCCAGGTCTGTCCTTCCCTGTGTTCACGTGGGAGGTAGCTGTTTCCTGCCTCAGAGCCCGCAGGCAGGTGCGTGTCCTTGTTTCCCATCGCTTCCTCCATGTTGGGTTGGAGGAATTCCGTATCAGACAAGTTGCATGTCAGTTTAACCTCATTGAGTCCATCGTGATTTTCATAATTTCTTTTTTGATGTCCTGTGTGTGGGCAAAATTATTCTCCTGGTTTCACTGAGAAATAATGGACATACCTCATGTATAATTTAAGGCTCACGGCATCATGGTTTCGTTTACACATGTTGGGAGATGATTACCACACATCCTCTCATCTACGTACAAGAAAAAGAAAAGAAAGAGCAGAGAAAAGGAAAAAAAATTCTCCTTGTGATGGGAGCTCTCAGGATTCACCATCGACTCTCTTAACTGCTTTCCTATCTACCACACAGCAGTGCTCACTGCCCACATCTTGCGCGTCTCGTCCCTTGTACTTACTCATCTCAGAACTGGAAGTTTGCACCTTTGGACCTCTTCCTCCCACTCTCCCTTCCCCACCCTCATCGCTGGGAACTGCAAGTCTGATCTCTTTTCCTGGGAGGTTTTTTTTTTTTAAGATTCCACATATAAGTGAGATCATACAGTATTAGTCTTTCTCTGTCTGACTTATTTTTCTCAGCATAACGCCTTCAAGGTCCATCCGTGTTGTCGCGAATGGTAGGACTTCCTTGTTTTTTTTTTTTTGTTGTTGTTATTGCTGTTTTTTTTTTAAGATTTTATTTTTATTTATTTTTAGAGAGAGGGGAAGGGAGGGAGAAAGAGAGGGAGAGAAACAGCAATGTATGATTGCCTCTCACATGACCATCATGGGGACCTGGCCTGCAACCCAGGCATGTGCCCCGACTGGGAATCGAACTGGGACCCTCTGGTTCCCAGCCTGTGCTCAATCCACTGAGCTACACCAGCCAGGGCTGTTATTGCTGTTTTTAATGGCTGGTGGACATAGATATGAAAGTCATCACTTCAACCGGGAAGAACAGACTTAAGTGCACGTCCGGACTGATGACAGCCCAGAACCAAGAAGGAGTTCTTTCCTTCACTCTCTCACGTGTTCATGTTTTGACAAAGACATTGTGGATGCAATAATGGATAACTGGCAGAAACTCCATTTTGATCCTCATAATAAAAAACGAATTTGCAGAACAGCTTTATTTTAGAATTTTATTAGTAGGTTATGAACTTACAATGAAAACAAAGTAATTTGAAAAACTTCAAAAGGTTGAAATAGGAGACATGAATAAGTTTGTAGATTAGAGAAATATAAAAATATGGGTCAAATTCAAGATAAATTCAGGAAGCTAGTGTGTATGTTACATGACTGATAAATGAATTGATGTCTCCTGGGGGGCTGTTTTCTCTCAGCAAGTACAGTGCTCATCTTCAGCATTGCCAGCCAATAATCTGGGAATGGAAATCAACGACACCCAGATTATCCTCACGGGCAACAATGAGAAACACATGTAACAGGGAGTAAAGGCAAAGCATCTGCCAGTCCCTGTGCTAAGCATCACACACAATAACCACACTTGACACCCATAGCAGGTAGGTCTTGTAATGAACCCGTTATTACCTAAGCAAACAGGTTCAAAGAACTGAAATATGCCCAACATCGCAAAGGGTAGGAGCCACAATCTGGACCCAGTTTTTCTGACTCTGTAGCCCAGAGTCTTAACCATAGGACCCTGCTGTCTCCCAGTGGTTCAAATTCATGCAGGGTTGGAGGAGGGTGGTCTATGGGAATCTTGACAAGCTCGAATGATCAGAACCTTCCTAAATGAAATGTCACATAGTTAACTTCTTAATCAAGCTGCACTCATGTTCTAGAAGTCCCTGTTCAAATACTGAAAGGGGACAGTCTTTTCCGTAGCGACATCCACAAAAAAGACCAGCAGTTCTAATTATTAGCATGTTTGAAGTGAATCTACTGTGTTGAGTTGGCTGCCATCAAGGCTAAACAGCCATATGGGCAAGTGTTCTGTAAATCACAAAGTGCTATACAATGTCATGTGTATGTACGTGTTGCATTGTATGTACTGATTCTGCGTGAAAGCAGGAGATAGCAGATGGGAATGTAAACCACAAAACACTGCACAGTATTGCGTGTGCGCATGCCTGCTGTACTGACAGATATGGACTCCTGGGAGCAGAGGGGCTTGGGAGCAGTTCTCCCTGCTTTTCACAGGAGCCCCCACCCTGTGGCTGAAGCGTGGCACTCAACGCCGGGCCCCATGCGCACACAGAAAAACTGGATCATGTTAGAGGAGTTTGTAACTCACACACTAGAGGTCTCCGGGAGGGCAGGGAGGCCTCCTGAGCATGTCCCGGATGTCATGAGAGGCATGGGAAGGAGACGGGCCTGGGTTTCTAATGTGAAGGGCACGGGTGTGCATGTTTGACCCACACTCCAGCCCCAACAGAGCGCGTGCCTGGGCTTTCTCAGCAGCCTGGGCAGGTGTGGGGCACAAGGGGAGGCGGGTGAGGCTGGGGAGCAGTCAGCAGTCAGACCCCAAACACGGAGCCAGTTTTCTCACTGCATGCCAATACCTGCTGGCCCAAATCCAAGTCCACGAGCTTTCTGCACGCACACATCCTTTCTCTCTTGAACCTTATCTGGGAGGAAGCCAATCCCAACACAACTGATACCTGTCTTTAGAATCCTCTGTAAGCAGCCAGCCAGCCAGTGTCTAGAACCTCAGAAGTCTCGAGAGGAATCGGACATGTGCCTGCCCCCCACTGCACCCCAGGTACAGGGGTCCACTGTGAGATTTACTCATGAGTCCTCTGGACTCTCGCTAGGCTCTGGGTGAGGGGCAGGCACCTACTCCTTACCCAGACCCTTGCAGTGTAGCTCATGTGGAACAAACTGTCTTCAGAGTCTCACCTGTCTGCACACTCACTCCCACCTTTTCACACCTGGTGTTGAGAGGTTCATGAGCATTGCATCTGCTTATAGTTTTGGGATAATTCTATTGAGATCTGTCTCTGGCATTTCAGTCTGGGACTTCACATTTATTGTACCTGGAGGGGTATGTTTAAACATCCCGCTACATTTATATCCTTCAATGACTTCTCAAAGGGATTTCAGATGATTGACAGTAGAACTTCCTGTTCTGTTGGTCAGTTTCAGATACAGTCCAAGACCTTATTGCCTTGGTCTCATTCCTAAAAAGTTCAGCATCCCCACGTGAAATGGCTTTGCTGTTCCTCATGATTTCTCAGAGACACTAATATGTGCTCAAGAGAGCAGAAATTATGTCCATAGAACAGATAGTTCTTAAAGCATGATTTAAGAACAATGATTTTTAATCAGGTGTATTCCAGAATCTTCAATGGAATTTTTTTTTTAACCTATCTGCCAGGGTCCATGCCTGGCATTCCATTTTAGTGTATCCAGAGTATTTCTAACATATCAGGGTATTTATGTTGCACAATAGAAGCTGCACAGGGGACTCTGTCCTGGTTAGAACCCAGCCTTCCACAAACTGTGTCTCATCTAAGGGATCTCACCTGCAGGCCCCACCCGCCCTGCTTGTTTCTCTTTAAATCTGGAATTCCACAAATAAAATGGAACATCCCAGACTGCGTCTCGCACAGAGTGGACGATGCGTTTATTCATTCATCCAGTATTTATAGGCTGGGCGAGCAGGACATCAGAGAGACATGGGCTCCACATGAAGTCCAAGTCAAGGGCAGCATGTGGCACCAGCTGACAGTGAGGCCATGCTCTCCCCAGGAACCTCGCTGATCTGTAATTATTCCCTGGAGTTGACTGAGCCTGCAGGGTGGAGCCTTCCATGCAGAGGGCGAGTGTGAAGGAGGCCCTGCAGATACGAAGCCTGCTCGAGAGCGGGGAATTGCTCCTTTGCTTTTTAAAAGAAAATGTCTTGCTTATTAAGAGTTTACTGAAATCCACATGGGGGAGCGCTGGAGGCTGAAGATGAACAGGTTCCCTTCCCAAATTGTTCAGGTCTCAGGCCTCAGGCCTCAAGGGCCTATTCTAAGGTGGGGAAGTGGGCAGGGAAACCAGGCTATGGATTAAAAATATATTTTATGGGTAGGCCACCCGAATCCGCAACATTTCTCCCCATTCAGGGTTTCTCAGCTTTCCTCCATCTCTCGTTAATCAGTTTAAGCGTTGTGTTTACATGCTGCCCAAATAAATCAATTCGGTTTTTTTCCCAAAGATGAGAAACATAGAAATAGATATTAACATAGCAAAAAAAAAAAAATCAATGTACAAAGAGCCTCCAACAGTGATGGCCTGTGCTGTTTGTTCCAGCAGAAGATTTTCTGAAGATGGTAAATAGGTCAGAGCCTCGCAGAACGATCGGGGCGGGACTGGCGCGTTGTCAGCGGTGACCCATTTGGTCGTCTCCAGCCCCTACCGCCGGTGCTGGTGAAAAATGCCCTCCCCCACCCCATCAGTCTCGCTTTCTCTGGACACATCACCTTCACTCGCACACCCTCAGTTGTTTTGCCCTGCAAACGCAATGAAGGGTCAAGGTGTGCAGACACCTCTGAAGACAGAGGTCCCTCTTTTTAATGATGAGTCACAGTGGGGGGTCGGCCTCTCGGGACCCGAGAAACTGGGAAGCATTTGGTCTGACTGTTGCCTCTTGGTGAAGTGAGTCAAGGACCAATTTAGATTTTGTTGAAATTATGGCAACTCTTTAGAACACGACGCACATGAATGCAAATGACGCCCACCCACGCAGGCGCTAGAATGCAGGAGCCCCTGCCCGTCACCCCAGGAAGTGCGCGAACCTGGGGACGATGTGGAGCCCATCGGGATGGCGAGGGCTGGGAACTCGGTTGGCTAAATCTCTAGAAGCTTCTGATCGTTTTAAAATACGATCACTGAGAACACAACCGTTTTTCTCTTTGTCATTTTTATTATACTAGACATTATATAGTAAAGTTTTCCCTCTAGGAAAATTAGAAAATGTTAAAATATAAAAAAATTGCCCCAATACCACCACTCACCCATAAGCATGATAAATAATTTGGTTTATATTGCTATATAATTAGTTAAAAGGGTATTGTATTATATACTATTTCTATCTGTTTAGTTTGCTGATAAAAATCTCCTAGAACAGTCCTTTTAAAGTCAATAATATTCCAGATTTATTAATTGAGCATCTACTGTGCACCAGGTATGTGAGACTCTGGGGTTGTGATGAGGAGCAAATCTGCTCTCTTGTGACTTGCAGTTTAGCGAAGGAGACAGTTGTTCATGAAGGATTATGCCGCATATTGTTACAAACTGTGAGAGCTGTGTGGCAGACATGCAGGGGCTGAGGGGACGTAGAAATGAGGAGTGGGGCTGGTCTCGTTTGGAGGGTCAAGAAGGTTCCCAGGCAGAAGGGGGGCTCTGAGCGGTGTCTTAGGAACAGATGGGAGGTACCTGGGGGGAAAGCACTCTACTTAAAAGAGTAATGATCTCATATTTACCTTCCACGTTTCAGATGCTCTTTCAAACTTACCATGCTGCAATCTTCGTGTTGTAGGAAAGCCCCCTTCTCTCTCTCCTCCCCCTTCACTCCCTCGTTCCCTCTTTTTCTGGGTAAGTAGCCTTGAGATTCACAAGTCCAGCCCTCGGTTTTCTTTACTGCCCTGGCCGGACCCCCTGGTGCTCATGCCCCTGTGTCTCAGTCCTGTCTGGCACCCTCTTCCTCTTTCTAATGGGGGTCGCTCAGGGAGCACCCACGCCAGGTCCTCTCTCCGTAGGGGATCCTGTGTTAGGAGGGGCATTTTCTGTTCTCATCACCAATTGCAGGAGGCCAGATAAGCTTGTCCAATGAAGTGTGTGGTGTGACTGCAGTGGTCTCTTGATCTCAGGTGAGAAGAACATTCTTCCAACAACGGCCAAAGTCAAACTCCCCCGATTTACCGGCTGATTCTGCCATTGTGAGCACAGCCTAAGTGAGTGCGAGGTGGGGTTTCCCAGACGCTCCTCTGTGTGTCTGAACGGCGTGTGTCACAGTTTGGAGGAACCTGGCTCTTCTTCTTACCAGATGTGCAACGCGAGCAGGCTGCTGAAACTGTTGACCTCATTTGCTGTGGGAATCCATGTTTCCTGTCCCACAGGGGAAGTCCTGTCTGTAGTAGGCAAGAATGAACCGAAGAGAGCCAAGCATAAGTGAGAAGAACGAGAGGAGAAGGAGAAGGAGGAAGAGGGGGAGGAGGAAGGAGACTAAATGAGAACAACAAATAAGAAATAAGAGAAAAAGAGAGAGGAGGGAGTACATGCTCCTGGCATTCCAGGAATACCTCACCCTTGGAATCCCCAAGACCACCCTCACCCTTAGGCTTCTGGTACATTCTCGAAGGTTCCTATCTTGGTAGTGTTGGTTTGGTTGGGTTCCCGCCACCTGCCCAAGCCTCACTTGCCTTCCTGAGCCCTGTATTTTTTCACAGGGATGCTAAGGAACAACTGTTATTGTCATTTTCATGTACTATTCTGAATTTTTAAAAAATTAAGGCCTTTTAATTTTTAGATGGCACGTGTTAGTTTTACATTTCATCACTACCGCCGTTTTCAGAGGAGGGGTGGCAGGGAAAGCGCCCTTCCTTCCATGCGGTGGGACAGCGTAGGCGCCTGAGCCTTCCCCTGCCGTGACCGCCTCGGAGCCGCAGGACGGACATGAGGAGACTTCAGATACTGCCGCCAACCTCCCTCGTGAACAAAGGAAAAAAGTGGTCCCCGCGACTTCTTAAAACTTTACCTTTTGACATTTTAGGGCTTATTTTACAAAGTTTAATTTAGACGATGTGAAGAGTAAAAAAAAAGAGCAGTGCTCATAATGTCAGTATTGGCCTCTCCCAGAGGACATACACTGTTATTTACGGCGTTAATGTGGGGGGACAAATTATAGGACAGTGACTGAGCCAGCTCGTCCTCCTCTCTGACAACCCCATTACCTCGCTTGGGTGCTGTTACAGTCAGAGAAAGCAGCTCCAGCTCTAAGAGCAAGACCGGAGCCCCCCAGTCAGCAGGAGTTACCTAAACGCATTTGAGATGCACCAATGGGGCTCGTGGGACTAGACACTGGAGCGGCAGCCTCCCCACAGAGAATACTAACGCGGAGATTCTGGTCCCAAGGGGTGTACGGTGTTGTCACCACTGGCTGCCAACCCGTGCCCTGAAGTTCTCCTTGAAACCAGCTCATCAACTGTCAAGAGCTCCGTGATGAGTCTGCATGGAGCCATTTAGGGCTCCTGCTCCTTGTCATCCGTCCTCATCCCGGGCGGGAGAGCTGATGCGTGATGGCAGGGTGACGTTTCTGTCGGTGCCTCGTGCCTCTTAGAAATACAGGCATTTTTAACAAGGGGGGGTTGATTGCCAAGCAACCACTCTGGGGGGATGATTTCTGAAGAGAGGACACTTTGTTAAAATAAGACCTCTCCATCACTCCTCCTGCCAATCTGTCCCTGTTCACTCTGTCACTGTGACAGCATCGTACAGAAAAGCCACAAAACACAGCAACGACATCACCCTCTCTGACACAACGGCCATGTGTTAGGTGGAAAAACGTAATCATTTCTTCAACACAGAAAGAAAAAGTATCAATAGAATGTTCTAGAAAGAGATGCAGGCAAGGAGGAAAAGGATCAAGCCACTCTTCTCTTCCCTTCCCTCCCTGGGAGACACAGGGCAAGGTGGGGAGTTTGTGCAAACACCACAGGGAACCCCTGGAAGGACAGCTGCCTCTCCCTGTGTCCCAGCGCCCAGTCGAGGGCGCCTGGAGCCCTGGCGAGCCCTGGAGGCCCCAGGCACCACGTCACCACCTCGGCAGGCAAGTTCTTGCCCTTCTGTGCCTCATAGTCTCTTATCTAAAAGGGGGCATGCAACTTAAATGCCCCCCCCCAAACTCTTTACACAGTGCCATGCATATTGTAAATGCTCCAGAGGTATTAAATTGTACTATCATTACTAATAATGTATTAAATTTTTCCACTACTAGAACATTCCACGGTCTTATCTTTTTCCAGAGTTAGTTATGGCTGTTATGTTTGGCCAAAGATAGACCCTTCTGAGGCAGTTCCCACTGTGTCTGTAAAACAACATATTCTGCCTGTCTTGCTTCGATGGCCAGGTCGCCTTGTGCTCTTTAACCACAGTTGCCGCACGAGAAGTTTATGCCCACTCCGGAAGTCGCAGGTGCTAGACTGGGTGTCCCGGCACCTGAGGGTTCTGACTACGCGGCCTCCAGGCACAGAAGTTATTCAACACTCAGTTTGCGTATTCACACAATAAGGTTTGAGGCACCAGATCGTCTCGGAGACCTTCTTCAGACTAAAGCTCCAATTTAGCAATTTTATAACCCATGCTTTCTCTGCTCTGCTTCCTCCTCTATTCTTAATTCTTGGCACATAGAAGGCACTAAATAAGTATCTGTGGAGTAAACAAATGGATAAACAAATTAAATTCACGGAAGAAAATGAAAGTTCTTACTTCATTGGTGAGAAACTTCAAAAAATGAATATTTCTACCTGCTTTATTGTGATATCCATGTATTGAATGCCTGAAGTGAAAATAATAATGCCTCTTTAGAATTACAATAAATATAATAAAATGTATTTCCCTGATGATATGGAGTTTGTGAGGGTAATAAATAAATTTAAAGTATTCTGGTGTCCTTGCATTTTGGGGGAAAATGTTAGAGACACAAATATTTATCTCCAGTAAGTCAGGGGTGTACATTTTACCTTTAGCTGCAATCACTAGAAGAATAGTAAATACATGTATAACTTCTATAGTGGGTTGAGTGGTGTTCCTCAAACTGATATGCCCACATTTTAACTACTAGAACCCGTGATTGTGACTGTCTTTGGACAAAGGGTCTTTGAAGGCATAATGAAATGAAAGATTTTGAGATGAGATCATCCTGGATTACCCAGGGAAACCTTAAATCCAATGGCAAGTCTCCTTATAACAGACAGAAGAGGAGGAGACTCAGACAGACAGAGGAAAAGGCATATGACAGAGGCTGAGACGGAAGTGATGCAGCCACAAGCCAAGGACTGTGAGCGACCCCTAGAAGCTGAAGAGGGAGGAAGGATACCCCATGGGAGCCTCTGGAGGGAGCATGGCCCCAAAGACACTTTTTGTACATCTGCCCTGAGGGATGTGAGAGAAAAAACTTTTATTATCTCAAACCACCAAGTTCCTGTTGATTTGTTATAGCAGCACTAGGAAATGAATACAACTTCTGAGTTCAGAATGGAGAAAAAAAAAACATTTAAAAACTAAAAAAATAATGAGCTTTTTATTGTCCTAGAGGTCACGAGGAGTTTTCAATATATAAAACCAACAATGGGCTTATATTTAGAATATATAAAGAGTGCATATAAATCTTTAAGAATAAAAACACAGCAAAACAAAAGCATAGGCAAAAGATTTGGACAGAGTATACCTAAGTGGCCAGTAAATACATGAAGTTTGGCAGGGAGTTACAAGATCAAATCACAGTGTGGACGTACCACACTCCAGCAGCAAGGCAGAATGAAAAGGACGGACACCACGAAGGGGTGACGAGGACATGAGGCAGTGGAAACACAGGCTCCACTGGCAGGAGTGAAACTGGTGCCGTCACTTTAGGGAACTGCTTGGCACTGTGCACTAATGGCAGACATCAATACCTGTGACTGAGGTATTCCACTCCCAGGTGTGCACCACATGCAAATGTGGGTCCATTTGCACCAAGAGAGAGCGCTTTTAGCAGCATTATTCTTAGAGTAGAAAACTAGAAACCACCCACGCATCCATAAATAATAATAATGATAACTAAATTGCAGTGCATTATAACCTAATAAACACGAGCAAATCGTAAATATTAGACAGTAATAAAAATGTACCATAGCCACATATAACAACATGGAATCTCGGAAAAGTAATCAGTGAAAGAAACCAGATACAAAAGAATGGATATTGTATATACTTACTTATATAAAAAAGTCAAAACTGAATTACTGTGTTTTGAATGTTTACGAGGTGAAAGAATAAATTAAATCGGGGACGAGATTATAGTGGGCATGGTGGTGCTCTCTGGGTGACAGGGTGACAGGTAGCTCCTGGGGCCCTGGCCATGGGGGTCTGAGTCACTTCTCGATGCCTCCCTGAGGCGTGCATTTCTATTTGGTGCATTTTGGGTGCTGTGCTGTATTTCATAATAAAAACAATGGAAACATTATAAAATAGTAGAAAACACATGTATGCTACTAAGGGACGAGTGATGGAATTGGACCCAACACTCTTCTCTAATCTTAAATGCATCCGCTGAATCGAAGAAATGCTCAGGTCATGGTGCGGCTGTGTCATGTGGCCCGGGACTGGGGCAGGGGTTCTCCAGGATGTGGGCAGATGGCAGCTCTGAGTTAGCAGGCAAATCCAAAACTTACTGAGTGAAAAAAATAAGCTGTCACCTTCCTTCATTGCTCATAGGATCTGGCCCACTGTCTTGAAAAGAATATACATTTGATTACTAAGTAACTAATAAGTGATTTTTTGAAAAAAAAAAACAACAAAATAAAGTCTTTCTTCTGGATACAAAGTATTTTTCCTAAATCAGGAATTTCTTTCCTAAATCAAAGTCATGCAGAAGATGGAGGCATAGGTAGACACACTGTGCTTACTCACACAACCAAAAGAAGGACAACAACAAATTTAAAAACAAAAAACAACCAAAAACTGCCAGAAAATTGAACTGTATGGAAGTCCAGCAACCAAGGAGTTAAAGAAGAAACATTCATCCAGACTTGTAGGAGGGGTGGAGAGAGGCAGTCGGGGCAGAGAGACTCACGGCAAGGCAGCGGCTGGAGGACCAGGGTGGGCAAGAAGGCAGCTCACAGACTGGACAGGGTGGCAGCTGGTAGAGGAGGTGGTCCCATATTTGCATGTGAATAAACCGAGAGGAACAACTGGGGAGCAAGACAGACCATGCAACCCCGGGTTCCAGTCTGGGGAAATAAAGCCTCAAAACCTGAAAAAACCTGTGGGGTTGCAGCAGCTGGAGAACTACCAGCCTCACAGGAGAGTTTGTTGGAGAGAACCACAGGATCCTAGAACTTACGCAAAACCACCTACCCGGGTATCAGCACCAGAAGGGTCCCATTTGCTTGTGGGTAGTGGGGGAAGTGACTGAAAGCTGGCCGAGACCCCAGCAAGCAGCATTGCTTCCTTTTGGGCTCTTTCCCCACATACAGCACCAAAACGCAGTGGCATGGGTTGCCCCATCCTGACGAATTCCTAAGGCTCTGCCCCTTACTACATAACAGGTGTGCCTAGACAAAAAAAAATATGGCCCAAATGAAAGAACATATCAAAACTCCAGAAAAAAAATACAACTAAGTGAAGAGATAGCCAACTTATCAGATGCAGAGTTCGAAACACTGGTAATCAGGATGCTCACAGAAATGGTTGACAATGGTTGAAAAACAGAGGAAAAAGTGAAGGCTATGAAAAGTAAAATACAGGAAAATGCACAGGGAACCAACAGTGATGGGAAGGAAACCAGGAATCAAATCAACGATTTGGAGGAGAAGGAAGAAATAAGCATTCAGCTGGAACAGAATGAAGAAATAAGAATTCAAAAAAATGAGGAGAGCCTTAGGATCCTCCTAGACAACTTTAAACATTCCAACATCAGAATCATAGGGGTGCCAGAAGGAGAAGAGGAAGAGCAAGAAATTGAAAACTTATTTGAAAACATGATGGAGGAGAATTTCCCCCATCTAGCAAAGGAAATAAGACTTCCAGGAAGTCTAGGAAGTTCAGAGAGTCCCAAAGAAGTTGGACTCAAGGAAGCACACACAAAGGCACATCATAATTACATTACCCAAGATTAAAGATAAGGAGAGAATCTTAAAAGCAGCAAGAGACAAGGAGACAGTTACCTACAAAGGAATTCCCATAAGACTATCAGCTGATTTCTCAAAAGAGACCTTGCAGGCAAGAAGGGGCTGGAAAGAAGTATTCAAAGTCATGAAAGGTAAGGACCTACATCCAAGATTACTCTATCCAGCAAAGCTATCATTTAGAATGGAAGGGCAAATAAAGTGCTTCTCTGATAAGGTCAAGTTAAAGGAGTTCATCATCACCAAGCCCTTATTATATGAAGTGTTAAAGGGACTTATCTAAGAAAAAGAAGATGATAAAAAATATGAACAGTAAAATGACAACAAACTCACAACTATCAACAACCTAATCTAAAATAACAAAAATGAAAACAAACTAAACAAATGACTAGAATAGGAACAGAACCACAGAAATGGAAATCACATGGAGGGTTATCAGCAGGGAGGTGGAGTGGGTAGGATGGAGAAAAGGTACAGGAAATAAGTAGCATAAATGGTAGGTACAAAATAGACAGGGGAGGTTAAGAATAGTATAGGAAATGTAGAAACCAAAGAACTTATATGTATGACCCATGGACCTGAACTAAGGGACAGAATGCAGGTGGGAGGGTGGTGCAGGGCAGAGGGGAATAAAGGGGAGAAAAAATGGGACAACTGTAAGAGTATGAGCAATACAATATATTTAAAAAATAAAATAAAATAAAATAAACAGGAGCAGACATAAGAAAAAAATAATGCAGTGTTTGACTGCAGTTCACAATTGAGGCCATGCAAATAAGTCTGAGAAGCCCTGGAGACTTGATTTCTGGGCCAGAGGACCTCATCCAGGACTTCAAATCACCCTGGATTCATTTTATTTTTTATTTTTATTTTTTTTGTGGGAGATCAATCTCTTGTGATCTCTGAGCAGATGGAACAAGGGAGCATGACCAGGGGCACAAATGGATATCTGAAACAAAGCTTCCCTTACTCCTGCTCCACTGTCTCCTGTTCTGACCCTACTTCAGTCCGTGAACTCTGTAAACTCTCACCGAACATTACTGCCCGCTCCGCTGACTTCTCAACCACAGTGTGTATGCAAAACGGGTAGACTTTATACGTTTCAAAATGGTTGTTGTGGGCAGCAACAGGCAAGCTGGCATTCACTGTAAACGCCACACCCCCTCTTCCCATTTCCCCTGAGACCAGCCGCTCCTTCTGTTGGGGAAGAGTCACCTGGCTGGCACTACTGTTTTGGAGAAATCTAGCAACCAATTGTCTCAACTGATTTTTGTCATCTAGAGCGCAGCTCCAAGGCCTTTGTGTGGGGGAACCACTGCTGTTTTGTAAATGGAGATATTGAGTAAAGATAGAGTCACTTCCCTCACTCTAGGGGTAGCTTCGTACCTGCTGGAGGCTGTCTCTTACTCCAAATATTATTGGCACTTCCCTGTTCAATGTGTCAATTAGCTTACAATCCCAAATCCTGAAGACTAAGCAAATGTATTTCCCTGAATATTGAGAATCAATCATGTCTCTTCAGCCATTGTGATTTGATGCACACATAGGATCAATAATAACATATCACAAAAATGTGGCATTCTGTACCCAGTGGCATTTATTTTCAGCACAGAGAGTTTGCGTCTGCAGCAGCTGGCATGGCCGTGCATGTGTGCATCCTGACAGCTGCATCTAACCTTTCTCCTAACCTTGAACTCTGCAGACCCCTCTCCATCCCACGTGCTCATTGGAAGAGCCTCTAATACTCCAGGTGAGCAGAATAGAGGGATACCTTGAAGGGAGGAAGACTGTAAATAGTTGTGTGCCAGGTGAACCCCAGAAGGCAAGTAGCTGGTCTACCATTCCTTGGTTACAACCACAGCAAGGTGTAATGAGAAGGGCAGTTGATGTGTGTGCTTTTAGCAGGCACAGAAAAGGCAGAAGACACTTCTAAGTAATAAGCGTAAGCTGTATGTGAACCACATAATAAGATCATTTCTAAATGAAGGGACTACGGCCCAGCCCAGAACCCTCTTGATAAAGGAGCAATAACCTTAGCTTATGTTTTCATGGCCCTTTGCATTTCCCTGCAGACTCACACTGACTCTTACAACAACCCGTGGAGATAGGTTTTATTATCTGCAATTCTAAATGAAGAATCTTCAGTTTCAGGTCCATTACATGACATGTCCAAGTTCATAGCATTAGTAAACCATTGCACAGGAATGTTTAGCCCAGTGTTCTTCTCTAGACAGGCGTCTGCAGTAGCCCAGATGGAGCTGTTTCTTCCCCTCTCCAGGCTTACTATGGTTTTGCTCAACTACAGTTCACTCACGGCAACCAGTGTTAGAAGGGGCATACCTAGCCACTCGAAAGAGGGAAGAGGCCAGCAGTGGAGGGTGGTAGGTAGCAGCCTAACCTGGCCCAAGGGCACGCAACCTGGGAGAGACCGGTGTGAAGATCCTTAGAGTCATCAGAAACCAGAGGAGTCTAGAGCAAAGAAATGCAAGCAGAGGCCACTGGCCAGGTCACTCGATGTGATGAGGGGCAGGAGAAGGCAGCCCAGTAATAATTCAGGGCAGCGGCTGGTAGGAGACCACAGAGGTTGAAACGCCATTGGGTGGACTTCCCATGCCATTGAGGATTCTGTGGTTGCTTCTACTGGTGCCAGCACCTCCACTCCTAATGTGGAAAAGACAGAGATACATTCGATTCACAGATCATAGAAGGTTCTGCTGACCTCATCATACATCTGGCAGTAGGCTGATATCACACACCCAGCCTGAGGAAGCACCTTCTTCCGGAAGCTTGGGTGGAGGAAGGCCCCTCTGACGATGATCAGGAGGGTCACTGGGACCTTCTTCAGCAGAGTGATCAGCTTTGGGGCACAGAAGCCACGGTCCCTTCCCTAGAAGGCCGTGTGCCCTGCCTTGGAGGCGCCAAGACTTGCACAAGGAAACAGGGCTAATGGGAGTTGTCCAAAGCTGGGGATGGGGGCCCCCTCGGGAGCAGGAGGCCAAGTCGTGTCCTAGGGTGCAGGGATGTTTAGGGAAGCCACATATAAAGGTGATGGCATCACCAAAGGCTGTGACCCACGAAACTAAATGAAAGAGGAAAGAAGTGCCTGTGAGTGAGCTTGGCACCGAGGGGGTGGGCTCTGCCTGGAAGATCCAGGAAGCTCACATGGTGGGAGACACCCTGCTTAACGCTTTTTACCAAAGGCTGTTGTTCTCATTTTCACGATCTGCTACTTACTCTCAGCTCTGCCTGTGTCCTTCCCATTAAACCTAGACCACCCTCTCTTTTGACCGAGGCTATATGTAATGAACCCAGAGCCCCCAACTGGCCCTCACATAGCATGAACTCAGAAAATAGTTTTGGCTTGTTGTTTTCTGGTTCATTCAGAAGAAGGATGTTTTTTGATTTCCCTTCTTTGCCATTATGAGGCAGAATAATCTCAAAAGAAATCTACAAGCATTTATCCTCATCATAATTTGCGGAATTGATCTTGAAACAGAGCTAATCAATACATAAACATGGGCACAGCCTTCGCCACCTTTTTTTTTTTGGTTTGTTACTCTCCTTACAAAGGGTGTCTTTGTTACTGAAGGCAGTAATGAGAAATGTCTGTGTAAACATGGCAGTAGATTCTGATTATCCGGGAAAATCTCTTAAAAGACTCCATTATTAACTAGATATTTTTTCCTATTCCATTTTAGAGCAAAAAAGAAAGTGGCAGAAACAAGATGACACATCATAATTTGGTGAAGTATAGGTTTGGTCTCATCATTGTCTCAGCTGTGATCTCTGGAGCACGGCAGGCAGACCAAGTTCAGAGTGTTCTTCTAACACAGAGCAACAGGACATAAAGCAACCCACACTGAAAGGCAAAAGCAGTAGGTCACGTGGATTTTGATTGTGCTTCAGAGAATGTAACATAGAAGAAACAGTCCTTTCCAAGAGCCCCAAATTAGAATGACCTTGCAGGGACACCAACAAGGTTTCTTACTAACCTGTCCTGGCAGAGCTGAGAGGCTCATAAGAGCTTGTCACTGTGAAGGTCTCAGAAGAAACAGGAGAAACTGTGGTTACTTAGCTGATGTGAGAGTTTTGATATAGGAAACCTTCTGAGAGGCTTCACGTGGAAACAGAGGAAGAAATGTCTCCTGGATAGTAACAAACACAATAGCAAACGCTTCCTTTGGTTTGGCCCGCCGTGAAGCTGACATTAAGGCAGGCTGAGACGTGCAGGAGATGCGTTGAGGGAAAGCACAGCAGATGGAGGTGGCGAGAGCCTTCGGGCCATGGGGCAGCCTTAGCGCCTGGGAAAACAGAGAAGGACGGGAGGACAGGTGGGTGCGGAAGTGCTAGGACTGCAGCGAAGCTCCAGAGGTTTTGGCCAGGCCAGTGGGGAGCCCTCAAGTCAAAGACACCTGGTAGAAGAATAATCCGACATCTTGCCCCGGGAGGGGTGGGGCCACCCTGTCCTACTCTGAACTGGCTGGGAGCTGCCCGCAGGAAGCATGGCCACAGCGTGACCGTCACACTCCAGCGGCCGGGGAGCTGAGCTGTGCATTTTCGCAGCCACCCCATCCTCATCCACGGCTTCCTACGCGCTTGTCGGTCAATCCTCACTGAATCTTCACATCAGCCTGGGACATGAGCACGGCGATGAAGCTCGTTTTATAAATGATTCTACCACTGAGAATACTAATGGACTCTTTCCTAGCAGTTAAAGTAAGACAGAGAAACTTTCAATTCTGTTCTAACATCGTTCTCTAATCCTGCAGGCATTTTATTATTGTTGTTGTTTTATTTTATTTTGTTTACCTGTTTCCAATGCTTTTTTAAAAAAATCAAACTTTCTAAATCTTTATTGTTCAATAGAAGTTTTTGAGATGGTGGAAAAGTTGCATGTCTGCCCAAGATGGGCCAGAGTAGGTTTACAGATGTGAGTCCTCAAAACACAGAGTTTATGCCTGTGTCGCTATTGTGTTGTTTTCCATACAAACAACTGTAAACCCACTTTGCCCGACCCTGTATTGTTTGACACGGTAGACACTGGCCAGATATGCTCCCAAGTAGTTGAAATGTGGCAGGTGAGACTATAGCACCTACTTTATCATTTTATTTCATTCGAATCTATCTAACTTAAATTCGAATTTAGTTTTAAATAGCTGCAGGTGGCTAGTCATTGCTGAACCGGACAGTGCAGCTTAAGATTAACTGAGGAGATATGGAGGCATTAGCTCTTGGGGGGTGTCTTTCAGTACCGGGCGCTACTCAACGGTCTGGTCTCAGGTGTCTTCTGCACAAGATCAGAATCTGAGTCAAGAGCAAATCTGTCTCCCAGGCATGAACTCATGTTGGTCAGGCTCAGAAGACAGGCGTGTAAAACCACAGGGAGAATTTAATCTAAAATAGGAGTAACTGTCATGCAGCAAGCCAAGTGTCTTGGGTCTGCATGATCAGCACGGTGCCTCCCTACAGCCACGTTGACAAGGAATTAGATCATTAAAAGAGAGTTTTCTCAAATTTACATAAGGAAATTACATCACACAACCCAATTTTTTTACGTGGGCAAAGGGCTTGAATAGACCTTTCTCCAAAGAAGACATAAAAATGGAAAATAAGCACATGAAAAGATTCTCAATACCCGTAATCGCTAGGGATATGCAAATCAAAGCCACAGTAAGATACCATTTCACATTCATTAAGATGGCTATTATTTAGAAAAGGGAAAGTAACAAGTGTTGGCGAAGATGTGTAGAAACTGGCATCCTCGTGCTCTGCTACTGGGAATCTAAAATGCAGTCACTGTCAGGACAGTTTGGCAGCTTCTCAAGCAGCTGAACACAGAATTACCATAGGACCCAGCAATCTCCCTTCTCAGTTCACACTCAGGTGAACTGAACGCAGGAACTCAAACGCGTGGGTGCACGCCAACGTCTTAGCAGCATTACTCACAAAAGCCAGTAGGTGGAAACACCCAAATGTCCACCAACAGACGGACAGGTGAACAGAATGTGGCACATACATACAATGGAATATTAGTCAACCCTCAAAAAGAAGGACATTCTGACACGTGGGACAACGTGAGTGAACCTGGAAAACATTATGCTAAATGAAAGAGGCCAGAGTAACAGGATACTGTGTTATTCCACTTGTATGAGTTATCTAGAATATGCAAATTCACGGAAACAGAAAACAGCAGAGTGGTTACCGGGGTCTAAGAAGAAGGGGCACGGAGAGTTATCGTTGGAGGAGGGTGCGGAGATTCTGTTTGAGACGATGAAAACATTCCGGAAATGAATAGCGGTGATAGGAACACAACACTGTGAATACACTTCATGCCACAGAATTGTGCACTTAGAAAGAAATACTTAAAATCATAAATTGTATGTTATGCATATTTTACCATAATAAAAAAATCCAAGAAAAGAAAGAAATTGTGTCATGAAATACCAAAACTCAGAATGTACTGTATTTTTTGGACTATAAGATGCACTCCTCCCCACCCCCAAATTTGGGAGGAAAATGAGGGTGCATGTTATAGTCTGAATGTAGCTTACCTGGCTGTTCACATTTATACTGGTGAAATATTATGTTATTTATGTTATTAAATATTTTACCACATTTTTTGCTTAAAATTTATTTTTCCTATTTTCCTCCTCTAAAATCTAGGTGCATCTCATGGTCCGAAAAATATGGTCTACGTGCAAACCATTGCTTCCTCACTTAGATGTACATGAAGAGCCACGTCCTGATTAGAAGGTTGCTGCGTGGCATGGCACGGGACCAGAGAGAGGAGGGCGGGTGGACGAGAGACTCACTCAGGAGAAATGGTCATACCAAGGGCTCTGTTTCCTCTTTACCCTTTTACCCACGTCCTGAAAAGCTATGACCAGCTCAGTGGGACCAGACCATTGGAAACCCGTTTGGCTCCTCCCCTGGCCCGAAGAGATCTTCTTCTAGAAGGGCAGGGCCAGCATCCCTCCACTGAGTCTCCTGTCCGCACAGGGAGGACTGGCCTGGCCTCGCGGGTGGACACATCCTGCCTTTAAACATGCGCATGCTCGCTACCCAGTCACCTGTTACTGACCTCTACACCTGCAAACCATCCTGTCGCATTAAAGCGACTTCACCTTTGTCCTCTCTGGACTGTTTGTTGCTTACTTCATCCTTTATAAGCTCTTGTCTGGGGGGAAAGAGGGCGAGTCTCTGCAGGCACCTTTTGTAGCAGGGACCACAAGAACGTGTCCATCCCCGACCTTGTTCTAAGAAGTCAGAACCTTCCGCACCTTCGCCTGCGCAGGAAGGGAGGAAGACGTCAACGGAAATCATTTGAAGAGCTTTACACGCCTCCCAGTTGGTAAAGTGCTCTAAAAGTATCAGGACAGAATTATTGCCATTAATAAATAAAGATAAGACAACAGGGGCGGACCGCACTTGCTCAGTTCCACTCGATGTATCTTTCAAATCACCAGCACCTTGTCCTCTAAACGACTTATGATGCTAATGGCTTAAGCATCACTCTTGCCACTGGACACAGACCATCTCATAGGGCCTAGGGAAGGGGCCATGTGCACAGGAGTGTTCTTGCTTTTGAAGAAATATACCACGTTCTTCCCTGGAGTCTGCAAAAATTATATCCGGAGTCGTTTGCAGGGCTCTGCTGTCTTTAAGCTGGCAGGTAAAATGCAGTATAATTTACAGTAGAAGATTCATGCCATCCTAGCTGATGTTCCTTACTACAAATATACTTTCCTATGCCTTTTCATTTTATTTAAAATGACACTCGCTTTCCCACATGCGTGCAGCCAGTTGTGCCAAAACATAGTCTGTGGTATGAACTTTTAGGGCTTCGGGTTTCCTTTGTACACTAGTTAATATTTCACATGCTGTGAAAATGGAGTGCGAAGTTCCCAAGCTTGCTTTCTTAACTAACTCTTCATGTGAGTTGAAGATGCGACTATTATTTGCGTACTGTTTCCAGTATAGAACGGGGATTGTTTCACTCTGAAGTAACATCATCTGTGACGAGTGCCTGCAATTGGTTGTACACACACAGCACGGGAGACAGAGGTTTGGGTGTTTTTCCATTTCAGACTTTTTCAGGTTATGGAGCCTGAGTTCAGTCACTGTCTCACACAAGGAGAGCGATGAGAGTTGGGGACATAACCCTGCAGGTACCCGTTGCCATTGTTGACACAAAGCACTTTGAGAACTTAAATGCCATCTTAAATGCGTACATGTGGGGAGATGACAGTCATGACCGCTGCTAGGAGACTGGAACCATTTGACAGCATGACAACTGAGATTATGACCAGGGACCCAAGAACATCTGGCTCCTGCCCTGCCAGTCACTCTTCCCCCGATGAGCTTCCCAAAGAAGCTATTCAGCCAAGAACGAGAGCAGGAGAAAGTCAGAGCATCGTGTCGGTAACAGCTGTTTGAGCCCGTCCTGAACTGGGGGAAGGCTGTGCTGGATGCCTGAGGACCACCTGTCTGTAGCCCCTGCATCTGGTCTGACATGACTGAGCCCAGGATGCGGTGTGGTCACCAGGGCACTGCGCGTCTCTGCCTTTGCTTGTCTTTCTTCCAGGTCAGCTTCGGTCACAGGCAGGATCTCACCTGCGGGAGCCCGTGTGTTCAGGTGCCCGTACCATGAAGAGAGCTGCTGGTCCAGCAAATGCGTGGGGTTCGCTCAGATGCCCACGCCGCTTTCACAGGACAGGAGTCTGGAATATGCTCCCCAGCAGGCCTCGCTCACGCACTCACACCAGAAGGTGGGTCAAGCCACGCTGAGAGTCACGTGGACCAGGAGTGGAGAAGGGACAATTCCCCAAAAGAAAAATGTTGTAGAGCTGGCAGAAGAATGGGGGAGGGGCACGTGAAAAACAGCAGATATCCATATGCCTTGAAATCCAAATCTTAGAAACACCGTATTTGGGCATGAGAGAGAGGTTGACAGAGACAGACAGAGACAGACAGAGAGGCATAGTAAACGCTCAATCAATAGATGGGGAAGGTATAACACTCGTTCTCGGCTCTGGTGCTGGGCCTGCACCACTGCACTCGTCGCTTATAGACAGTCCCTTGGGCCCATGGCTGCGCCCTTCACTTAACCTTGAGTATGTTAGAGTCAGGAATGTGCTTTTATCCTCTCTAACCACATCACATGAAAACCGACCCTAGTGGGTACCCAAGGAGGGTTGTGAATGAATTTTCAAGAAGGACACATAGGGTTTATGTGAAATGCCCTTCAAAATATTTATGTTGAAACTTAGAAAATGATCTGGGAACAGCTCTCAGTCCTGGCTCTCTCTCAAAGCAGGAACCGTGAGCATCTCAGCACAAGGTAGCTCGGCATTTGCGGGGGCTCCTTTCCTTATGCGACTACCCAATCTGAACAAGTTCCTACAAAATGTTACCTCGTGAAGGAGACAAGGACGGCTCAGTGGAAAACACTCAGGCTTGGGTGCCAGATGGCCTCAAATTCCAGCTTTGCCACTTATCAGACACTGGGAAAAGCACTTAACTTCTGCCATCTTCTGCTTTCTCACCTGTACAGAATGGTAGGCTGTGTTATAGCCACTCAATAAATGTTGACCCCGGCAGGCCTTGGTAGGAAACCTACCACGACTGACTCACGCGGGCTGCCCAGGGACCCAAGAGGGCGCTGGGAGGACCCTGGACACTCAGCGGTGACGCGCTATTGCTGAAGGAGCAGCTGCTGGAAGCGAGACAAGAGCCACCGGGCTGGGAAGACCCGGCTGCCTGGATTCTTCTCTCTCTGTTCCCTACTCCTTTACGTTCTCTTTCCTGTGGAATCTGACTTAACGAATAGCCTAACTCCCAGTTTCCCAACTTGGAGACCGGAACACACAACAGAATCTAATACTGAGGTGAAGGATCTTTCAGTCTAAGGAGTACCCCAACGCACTAGTTCAGAAATGCCATCAGTGCCCTTTGCTACCTTCCCTGCTACGCTTCTGCCGCTGACAGCCTCCTTGTCATCCGATCTGAGAAAACTCCGTCACATCTCCAGGGCAGGCCTGCCTCTCTCGGCACCTGTCAGTCGGCCTTTAAGAGGAGGTAACCGTTTTGTTCTTAAGCAAGGCAACTTAAGGAGGAAAGGGGAATCTGACGACCAGGCAATTTCGTGAAAGAAAAAAGCAAAACGGTCAAACCAATTGGTGGATTAAGCCGGTTGGTTGTTTCCTCTCACCAGATGACACCTGTTGCGTGGACGTGTGACTCATAGCTCTGTGCTGCCCCCACCTCGGTTACTTATCCACTGCAGGTACTTCCTGAGTGCTCCACCCCCCTACCCCCGCTCTCTCCATTAATTCAGTCTCATCACCATGGCTATTACCTTCGCAGGATTTCACTCCCCTCCATTTCCATGCCTGATTTATTTTTTCCAGCTTTTCCCAATTGGTTTTGTGCTCCTTCTATATGAGTCATATTTCTGAGAGTAATTACCGGGAGAGCAGGCTTTGTTTTTCAAGTACTCACTGGCCGACACTTTCAGAGATGCCCAGGGCTTGGGGAGATAAGCATTCATTACACTTTCCTGGGTGAAAATGCCACCCTAGGTGTTTCTGGGAGAACATGCTGAAACCGGAAACAGGAGATCAATGGGCCCAGCGGCCACAGGAAGACCGGAGAGAAGGAATGCGATCAAGGCTCAGACGTGCGTGGATTTGCAAACATGGAAACCTTTCCAGAAGACAACGGCCCTCAGCCCCTGTTTCTTTCCATGTCACTGCTCGTGATTGGATGCAGCACTGTGCCGGAACAGGCAGGGTATGTGTCTCCCATTCCAGGGATTTTCTGCGTAAACCCATCAAAGTAAAGCAGGGAAGGTTGGTTGGGCAGAAGGAGGCTGTGCCACTCCTTTAGGCAGCACCCAAGGGTGCTACAGAGCCCAGCAGGTGCCCGGGGCCACTGCAGGGTTTCTCAGGGCTTTCTGGAGAGCTGTCTGGCTTCCACAGAGCTGGCAGGAAGCTCTCCGTGAGTTTGCTGTAAGAGGTGCAGTCACTGCAGGCATTCAGCGTGTGTCTGTCACTGAGGCTCCTGTCCCCTCCACCTTGTGAAGAGGTCAGGCCACTCTCTCTGCCATTTGACCGGTGGCTGGATGCACAGTGTGACCTCAGCAGGGTGTCAAACTCATTTTCACCGGGGGCCGCATTAGCCTCAAGGTTGCCTTCAAAGGGCCGAATGTAACTTTAGGACTATGTAAATGTAACTCCTCCTTAACTAGGGGCAAGGAGCTCGGCGTCGCTGCCGGGTAGAAACAAGGTGGAGGGCTGGATTCGGCCCGCGGGCCTTGTGTTTGCCACCCGTATCCTGTATAGGCTACAACTGCCTGAGTATGTTCTGGACCTTTTTCATCACCATCACCTCCCCGCCTATGTTTAGAGAGTGTGCGTAAAGTGGTAAGACCAATATGAAGTGCAGGGAAGACATACATCTTAGCTTCTGTTCAATTATACATTAAAATATGAACACTTTTGCATAAAGTATGCAAAATTCCCTATAGTACCCATTAACCGGAGCTGCTCTAACTGTAGGCTACCCTGACCTGAAGACTCCTGGTGGTGAATGCCACACAGACTTTCCCTGCAGAAGCTGCTATAGCTCATGAAGAGCACTTCGGGTAAACCAAACTTGCTTTCCAAGAAGCAACAGTTTGGACCTGGGCTCAGAACTTGTCCTGAAGCAAAAGACTCACGTGTGCAGAGGTGTAGTGTGTATTTCACTATAGCTGAACTCAACATGCTCATGAGCCCTCATTTCCTCTGGTGGTGGGGAAAAATTGTGTAACCTTAACTCTTCCAGTTATTTCCGGTGGAGGACTTCTGGGCAAATGCTCAGACAATGCGAAGCGTTGGTACCTAATCAACTGCTGCATACCATCATGCCTGTTTTGACACGGGGATGCGCTGTTTTCCAAGAGCTCTACTGCACCACGGAACAACGTCCCGGCACACCTGCACGCACTCCGGTAGGGAAGGAAGCGCTGAGTGACTGGTGCTGGGGTGTGGGCTGGGAGGCCCTTCTCTGAATAAGCTCACTCACTGGGGAAGGGGAGCAGATGGAGCAGAAGGAGGTGGTGGTCCTGATTTGGAGTGGAGGGGTTGTTTCCTCTAATTTACTGCAAAATATATCATTAAATGTAGAGACCGGCAACTGACAGACTAGAGCGCATGAATGAAAAAAGTAAACCAAACTTTTGTAAACAAGAAATGAATGTATACATTCGGGAAGAATAAGGAGAAGGTGAATCACCTCGCTTCAGGTGGTGATCTGGAAACTCTGGAAGCAAACGAATTGGTTCTGAGACTCTTGCTGCAAGTGAGGTGACGAGAAGGTTGATGGGCCACGTCCAGGGTGACCTGTCCTCCAAAGCCCCCTCTCCCTGTCCCCTCCTTGCAGTGTCAAAGGGGAGCACGGATTGGGGGCTGCAGGCCTTTGCTCTCCCCCTTCTGATTCATGGAAGGCCATGCTGTGGAAAAGACAGTGGCCCAGGAGTCAGGAAACCACGTGGTAAGGTCAGGAAATGGCAATGTCTTCTGTGCGGCTCCCGCAGCTCACAGTTTAGAGTGAAGGGCGGGGGAGACGGGAAAGCTGGTGGTTGGAAGAAAGCAGGTTTAGATATTAACGAGTGAGGGCTTCATGCTAACCGTACCGGGAAGCCGTGGCAGAGAGCCACCGGGAAGCCAGTGGCTCAGATCTGGGTGTCGTGGAGCCCACATGGAGGGGACTCGCACCAACCATCCTTATCGATGGAAGTAGGGATGTTGGAGAGACATTTGGTTTTGAGGGAGAAACTGGAGAGTCCAGGTTTCAACCTTGGGGAATGACTGCAGGATGGCACGACATTCCTTGTGTCGCTGGATTTCATGGCCATTTGTGTCCTTGGGGTTGCTGAGGTGACACAGGTCTCCAAGAACCCTCTGACACTGCATAAATGGTCAACTCTCACCAACGGTGTGCATCTTTGTCACTCCACGCTTTTCAGAAACCAAATTCAGTCTTTGAAGGTTTTCACTGGTCTTCAGTCTTTTCGATTCCTCATCACGCCACCGATGCACAAATGGTAGGACAAATGTGATGCCCCAGTTTCGACACATGAATATAATTACGCTGTCACTGCAGAGATGGTTCGCTCTGAACTGTCATCAGGAAGACTATCAGTAAATGTGGGACAAATGAAGCTAATTTGATACGAAAAGATAGTATGAACTCTGACTAGAGGAAAATCAGGAAGTAGGTAGATCCAGTGGCGCAGAGACCGAGGAGAGTGTGTCTGCATCTGTCTGAGTCCAAGGCCTGGGCGGCATACGTGACAATGTCAGGCTGTGATTTCACGTGCCAAAGGGCTATGACGCGCTCATGCCCAGGGTCACCCTATGATAGCATCTCTGAGAAAGTGACGTTTTGTCACCTAAATGTACCTACTTCACTGCTAAATGGGGAAAAAGAAAGCCAAAAAGTATGCTTATTATTGGCTTCGTATTATGAGTTGAAAATGTGTACACATATGGCCTTGCTTTCGGGCCATTATTTGAAATACAAATTTAGTTCCTTACAAGGTGCAAGTATTTAAAAAGCATACACCTTGTCGGGGTGAAAGGGTTTCCTTGAAGGGAAAAAAGTGCTTTAAGTTGTGAATTCTGCCTGGATTTCTCCAGCCCCTCACCCAGTGATTCCCTCGTTTTGCACACCATTTGGACACGCTCTGTTGATCTGTCAAACAGCGGAGCCTAAGGACAAACAGACTCCTATCTGTACGGACAGCTGGGTTGCTTCAGGTCAGAATGTCATTGGTTTGGGCCTAAAAGCTATTAGAAAATCTGGTGGAATGAAAGTAGCTACAATGTGATTTTTAAAGCAGATTTCAAAGGTGAAAACAGAACAAAATTGGTTTCTGACCATAAAATGTTGTTCTTTTCCCAAACCTGTAATAAATCGGCACATGGATACATTTCCATGGACTAAACAATTGGGTATGAAGTGAATTAAACTCTGTCTGAAAAAGAAAAAGTTTGCAGGTATCAGACATTTGGTTGTAAGTAAGGAATCTGTGGGGTGTCAGATGAATAATATTTTCTGGTGTTGCTCCAGAACAGGTAATAAACACAATGAAACTCTGTTCATACACAAACTGGGGTTTGTAGCAGTGTTACAGAACAGATGGGGTGATCTAAAAGATCCCCCTTTTCTCCAGGGCTTCCTCCCCAGTACTAGGTTCACTTTGCCTGCCTCCAGAGGAAAGACGTCTCTCAATGCCAGAGATTGGTGAAAAGGAAAGGAATTATTATTTATTTAAAAGTTATACAGACTAGAGTTCTTTAGGATACCCACAAACGCACACAGTCCTCCCTTCTCCCTCTGCCCAGTCTGGGGTGCCGTATCTCAGGAAAGATGAAGAAGTCTATGATTCAGGCTCCCGGCACCATCCATGTGGCAAAAAGGGAGCACTTCCAAAGCCGCGTGGTCCCCACTCTGCCAAAGCTGCGTGGTCCCTGAAAAGACGCCAAATGGTTGCCCCGCCTGGATTTAAATCCCAGCGCCCATCTTCCTCTGCAGCCTCATTTCCGGCTCCTCCCACAATTGGCCACAGCTGCCAGCATTCCGGGCAGGTGTGGCCCTGTGGTGTGGAGCCAATTGTCTCCAAGCTTTCTGGGCCCCATTACAAATACCTGTTTGGGCCCCCGCTCTTGGCTGCATCCTGTTCCAGCAGCAAACCCCTCCCTAAGACAAGCCATCTCATCTGCTTCCTGGGGCTGCTCTAACAAACCCTCGCCAATGGGGTGGCTCCAACAACGGAAATCTGTCATCTCATCGTCTGGAGGCCAGAAGTTGGAGACCGAAGTTCGGGCAGGGCTGGTCCCTGCTGACAGTGTGACAGAGAAGCTATTTCATTCCTCTCTCCCAGCTTCAGGTGTTTCCTTGGGCTGTGGCTTCAAACTCCTCAACTTCTCTCTCTCTCTCTGTCTATATCCAAATTTCCCCTTTTTATATGGATATCAGTCACATTGGATTAGGGCACATCCTACTCTAGCATGACCTCATCTTAACTCATTACCTCTGCAATGCTCGTTTTTCCAAATAGGACCACATTCTGAGATACTGAGAGTTAGGACTTCAACAAATAAATTCTGGAGTGGGGCATAATTCAATCCATAACGCCACCCACGGTGACCTTTGGGAACCTCAGGAAATGCCCGTCTCTGACCTCTGTGTCTCAGCCGATCACCCCCCTTCCCCAACTCACTGCCCAGACCCTCATGCTGGCACCAGGGTGGAGCTGTCTGCTTCACCCCGCCCCAAGCACCTTCAACTCCATCTCGACTCTTGCTTCTTCCTTCCTGGAGCCCAGGCCGCCTGAACCCCGGCTAAGGGTCTGGCTCTGGCCCTGCTTCCCCAGAACGGGCGACACACCGCTGTCTTGTTTCTAAACAACATGTGGGGGACAGCAAATCCTGAAGAGCCAGGGGCAAGCGGCACAGAGATCGGCCAGGTTGGTGTGTGGCGTCGGGGGGGGCTGTTGCTTTGTCACATGACTTGGGATCTGTTTGTGAGCACATCGTTCTGAAGGCTCCTGTGAGGTTAGGAAAGGAAAGGTTGATAAAGTACAATATTCTGCTGAAATTGCTTTTACTATCTCATACCACCTAGGAAAAAACCGTGTCTGAAGTATTTACCCTGTCGGACAAGGAGATTTTCCTGAAGATGCAATCACACAGCAAACACCTGCCCGTAACGGGTGGAACGCACCTGGGCATGTAACACCCAGTCCTTGTCATTTGCATGCAACATGAGTTTTGATGGGAGATTCTCAGTGGAGTCTTCATTTCTCTTAAATGTTTGGTTAGGGCCTCAGGAACCTGGGTTCTAGTAAACCGGAATCCACCTACTCAATGCCCGGAGCTGCCAGGGCGCTAGTGCGTAAATGTAATGATTTTTTAAAATTTTTGTTGCGTTTATAGGGGTGAGATTGGTTAATAAAATTATGTAGGTTTCAGGTGTATAATTCTACAATATCTCATCCGAATATTGCACTGTGTGCTCACCACCCCAAGGTGAGTCTGCCCTCACCATCCATTCCCCCCTTTGTCCTAGGAGGCTGTTTTATAAAGTCTCCGGTCAGTCAGCCAGCCAAGATCTCTCTCTGTTCAGTGACGAGTCTGAGTTGCTTCCCTGCGGAACAGCTGGATCATAGCATTCAGGCCACTACCAGAGGTAGTGTTTTGGGATTCTTCCCACTGTCATGGCTTCTCTGTTAGGAAAACTCTTTATGGAAGGGGGGCAGAGACAGAAGACTCAGGGAAAGGGAAATAATATGTTTGTTTCAACAACTTGTATTTTTCATAGACATGTATAAATATGGTTTTGTTTTCTTTAAAATTATGCGTAATTTAATTAATCCCTCTATTTAATTTAATGAGATAAGTCAATGTTTTACTGTCTTCTACAATTATATCATGACCTCAGACACTCAGTCGATTTATTCACTAATTTAATTGGTTGCTGGCTGGGCATCCAGGCAGACACATGCTTTTGGTGGGCAGTTACTTCTTCCTCATGGGTTTCGATCTGGAGGGACTGATGTATGCTGCATGCCTATGGCAACCCGCCCCCCAATCTTCCTCACTGATACTGTGGCATTTTGTTACAGCAGCCTAAGCTGACTAAGGGAGGTTGTAATTGTCCTGCTGTCCCCTAGATAAGGGTCAGGTGTAATGCACCCCAAGCTAAATAGACGAATTATCCTTGGAAGTGGATTCAAGTAGTAGAAAGAAAAGAAAAGTTGGACCCATGCATGTGTGATGGAAGGATGCTGACCAGACCCCTCCTGCTGTGGGACTTCCCTACTATTCCACTTTCTTGTCTCTCGGAGACGCCCAGACTGCTGCCTATTTCCAAGTCCAAGGCTCCAATCTTCCTCACTGATACTGTGAGCTCTTGATAGTTTTCCAATAAATCCTCTCTTACCCATTTTCACTTAGAATTAGAGTCTGTTGCTTATGACCCAAGAATCCTGATTAATATATCCACCTGCGGTGCCATTTAATGGGTAAGGCCTACATACTTTATCGGTTCTTCCTTTAGAAGATATTACAGTTATGTTTTTAAACTTATTATCATTGCTTTAGAGACTTCTGAGATAAAGTTAATTTAATGACTTTTGACATATTTGAGTCATTGATTCTCTTTTGATGGAGTGACCCAAAGATATTATTAACTAAAATTTTATTCATAAAGGAATATTTGAATAAATCATCAGTCACCCCTTTTCTGAGTTAAATTGCTCATAATATTTGGAGGGGAGGGGTTTGGGGAATGGTAAGGTGGAGAAATGACATAAAGTAATCTTATGCGTAAGTTACCATTAACATTGGGTGCCCTCAGCTTTGCTATAAATTATAAAACTAATAATGATTTGTATAAATGAATAGGAAACTACAAATTACCTTATGGTTAAGAAATTCTGAAAGATCCATGGTACTGACTTTCACTGAGACTGTAATTGGAAAAAGTGAGGTGGTTTGAGATGAAAATTGATTTACATAACTGTTTATCGTGGGCTTTTATTGGACAAGAGATATTAATGCATTACTTATATTTTAATTTCCACAGGCCCTAGTGAACATTAAACTTTCATATGATACTAAAATGGATGGTGGCAAATTGGATTTCTAGCCTCAGTGGTTGATGTTTCAGTCCCCAAAATTGGCTGACCCAAGAATTGTATATGTGTTGGGAACAAAGTAGATGTTTATTCATTACATAACTCAGCAGGTAATTATTGTCCCAGCTCTGCTTCTGCTGCTGTTCCATTTGCAAGGTGTATGGTGTGCAACCTGGCCCTTTGCCTTCAGAAGGATATAGTCTAAAAGAAGACAGAAAAAAAAGGCATTTATCCTAGCCTGTTGAGCTCTTGCTTCCAGGTGTATTCTCTGTTTGACTCAAATAAATTTTTATTTAAAAATTCAAAAGAAAGAAGACATAAAGGAACAAAAGTAAGAAAAATAAATCATTGACACCAAGACAAAGTTATCTCCCAGAGCGGTGAAGCCCAGCTCTACAAATGGAGGGAAGATGGGGAAGTATCCGGGAAGGGTTTTAGAGAAGGTGTGTGTGTGCGTGCGATAATTTTGGGCAGAGACCACAATGCAAAGAAAGGATATGAAGTGAGGCATAGGTAGGGAAGGTTGATAAATATAAGAATCTCAGCCTGAAGAGAGATGCACAGAGAACTAGGGCTGGAGTGGGTGGGGTCAGACCTTGGCAGCCCCTGTAGCCTACAGCAAAGCATTTGGTAGGTGGGAACCATTCAAAAACTTAAGTGGTGGACTGGAATGATTAGATTTTTGTTTTAGAAAGTCACGCTGATGGGTGAGGAATTCTTAGGAGAAAAGGAAACACTAGAACCCTAAAGATGCTCTAACGGATGGCTTCAGTGATTGTTTTAAAAATGGCGCTAACTTGAGTGAAGGCAATGGCAGTGAGAACGAGAGAGGAGAAGGGTAGGAGAGACGTTAATGAGAAAATTGAACTGACTTGCTTGCTGATTTGAATTGAGGTTGTGCAAGAAAATGGAGAGGCAAGACTGACCACCAGGGTGATGCATCCATTAATAAAAGTGAGAAAAAGCAAGAATGTGGGTGGAAAGACGGGTAAAAATGCAACGTGAGATGCACTAAATTTGAGATGCTCAATGGACTTTCATGTAAATGACCAGGAACCAACTGGACATTGAAGTCAAGAGCCCAGCAGGGCATCTGGCCTAGGTACATACTTCTGGGTGTTGCCAACATAAAGGTGGAGTTAAAAATATGAAGTGACGCAATTGTCTACAGAGAGAAAGTGCAATGAGAGATGCCACCATCTGTGAGCGGGCAGGAAGAGACTAGGTCATAAAGGAGATGGGGAGGAAGTGGTCTAGGGAAACACCAGGAGGAAGTGTTGTCATGGAGACCAAGGGGAGAGGGGTTTCAAGGAGGAAGAAGCCACTGGAAGTGTCAAATGCCACAGACAGGATCAGGAGGGTCCATTTCTTGCTTTGGAATAAGGAGAATTGAGTAAGCTATCTTGAGTTATTAACTGGCCTAATCTTTAGGCCAGTTACTGTAAGGAGGAATAAAATTTGGGGTTCCATCTCTGAGTGGCCAAATGTCTCTTCACTGTGTGAGTACCTCATATGCCCTCCCAACTCGATTTTATGCTGTGAGGGTAGAATTGAACATGAATTTCTCCACCTCAGCACCCTTGACATGTCAGACCAGATTCTTCTTTGTTGCAAAGGGGTGTCATGTTTATTGTGTTACCGGAACCCCATTGTTTTTCCTTTGGCTAGCCTGCTTGCACACCCTGGCCCAAAGAAATGCATGAGCAGGAGTTTGCAGAGTAGAAAGAGACAGTAGTTTAGTATTGAGTTGGCCAGTATGAAGATGGGGAGCTTTTGCTCTGAACAAACCAACTCCCCACAGGGTGCAGGTTATAGATTACACAGAGAAAAATTACAAGACATCCTGAGTTCGGGGTTCGGGGGTCTGATTGGTCAGAGGTAAGGTCAGGGTAATCAATAGTTTTTTCAGGCCCTGATGGCAGCTCTGACATCTGTTCTGGTGTCCCTCTGCCCGGTCTCATGGGAAAGTAGGCAGACTGTTTGTTCCATCTTAGGGCTCAGGAGCTGACACATAACTTAGGTCAAGACCTAAGTGATCTTTAACCTGCTGGAGGCCTTTACCACGTGACTGTTAGTCAGGTCTGGACCACCGTCTTTGCTGCCTCGGGGATTGCTGATTATTGGGCGAAAGGCTAGGTCTCTGAGGTATAGATAGAGAGATAGGATTTCTATAGCCAGGATTTAAAACTAAATTTAGTATAAGTCATAAGGACACTTGTTTTCAATGATAGGAGGCTCAGGAGCATCCCTGGCTTTACTTACTAGATGCCAGTGCCACTCACCCCCCAAACTGCGACAACCAACATTTACTCTGAACAATGCTAAATGTCCCCTCGGTGGTGAACTGCTCCAGTTGAGAGCTGTTGCTCTGGATCTGCAGCAAGGGAGCTTCACCAGGCTCGGAGCATGGACTGTCCAAATAGGTCTTAGCTAAAAACTGGCATGGCCCTACCGTTGTCTCAGAAAACTCTGTGTGTGAGTGTGCGTGTTGATAGAAGCCAAATACCCAAGTGATACAGACCTTACCTGTTTGAGTAAAAGATATTTTTTCCCTGAAGCAATGAATGGAAGAACACTACAAAACAGTAAAAGTCAATAATAAAAGCAGATCGTCTGTAGTCACATCCATAGGCTCTTAAACACGCGAGGAAGCAAGAGCTTATGGCAATAACCAATCACTTGGGGCTGGTGCTGAGCAAGACCCATCTATCTCTTTGGTAATAGTCCTTCCAAATCTTCTCAGCGGATTATAACACCAGCTCAGAGTCCTGTAATGTGTTCTCCAACTCACTTCCGCTTTCCTCAAAGCGAACATTCAGGTGCTTTTCGTTCTTGAGACAGAAGCAATATCTCCCCCCTGTCTTTCGGTTTGGTTGTCTGCTTTCCAGAATCTGGGGGTTATTGATGGTTATGAGCAGATGTGTTTTCTCTTGCTGACTTTAATAAGATGATGCCAGGCCTGAACCCCCTAGTGAGGATTTGCCACTCCTGCTGAGTACACAGCTGTGACTCCCACTCAGGCCACGAGGAGTGGTCATAATTCATTGGCTCGTTCAGTCCATCAACAAATAATTATCACGGATCTGCTGTGTGTGAGGCACGGGGCGGCTCACTGGAGAGACAGGACGATGTTATAGATGTGATGGCCGCCCTCCATTTTATTCACTTTGGGAAGAGAGACAATGACCAAGTTAAATATAAACTTAAAAGACAAAATAATTACAAACTGTGATCGCTGCTTTGTAGGCAATAAACAGGGTGATGGGATTGCGCCTGGTCAGATCCGAGGAGACAAGGGGGCTCCGCAGCCTGCAGGGTGAAGACCCAGCCGAGCAACTGAGGAGCTGGGGAAAGGTGAAGAGTGTCCCCAGAACAGCAGGGACAGCAGTCTGGTGGGCCAGGGGCCGGGGGTGGGAGTGAGCACTAGTGAGGGAGGCAGGTGCCAGAGCCCGAAGGACAGTTCGCATTTGCCTTTTGGTCTCAACCGTAACAGGCGGCAGGTTAAGCTGGAGATGAGAATAGATCGTGTGACCTAAGTTTTTAGAAACACCTTTTGCCTGTTTTGTGGGAAGCACACGGGAGGATGAAGAGTGGAAGCAGGAAGAGCAGGGAGGAGGCCGCTGGTCAGCCCGTGACGGGCGTGGGGGCGCGGCTGGAGGTGGTGCCAGCAGATGGAGACAGGTGACCTGGCTCCGGATGTGTGTCTGGTGCAGGACGCGGGGGGTTTGGTAAGCAGAACAATGACCCCTGAAGATGCACATGCCTAATTCCCTGAACCTTCGGACATGTTACCTGGCGTGGCAGAAGGGACTTTGCAGGTATGACTAAGGGTACAGACCTCGAGATCCAGAGATTATCCTATGTTGCCCAGCGGGTCTAATCACAGGGTCAGTCTGGTCACTGTGCACCGTCATTACGATGTTAGTGCCTGTTTCCCCCGGGCCGTGCACTGCGCCCCCGCACCTTTCTTCTTTTATAACTCGATTTTTTATGGAGGTAATTCTTACCTCATTCTCTTAACATTTTCGTGTATTATAGCGTGTATAAAATATGAATACAATTTTGTATTATTACACATGCACGGGATTTATAGCTAAATAAAACTCACAGAGCAGTGAGTGTGGTCCAAATCTTTTCTCCAGGGGAGGAAGGTGTTCCAAGCAGTTTGTGGATCCCTGCTCTGGCCGAGCCAGTTAAGATATTTTTATACTATTTATTTTTGTTTGTGTTCAAGAGCACAGGGTGGCCTCTGGTTTCCACAGCAGGATGTGATGGGCTTGTCGGAGTCACTTTGCCTGGTTCTCGTGCCCCTGACCTGGACACACACAGGCACACACTGTCCTCCTCCCGGCTGCGCCTCTAGTCTCGGTTCTCAGCGTGGGCCGAGCTGCCTGTCCTACAGCCCACCTTCCCCCTTAGGATTCTGTTAGGGTTTTCCATGGGCTCTTCCTTTCTGCTGACCCCATCCCGTCTCTGCCTTCCTTCCTAGACTCGCTTCAAAACCTCGTCTGCGAAGAGGCCATGGCTAATGCCTTCGCCTGTAGCTTCAGCACCACGGCACGGGGAGCAACTTCTGCAGATGTTCACCCTGTTTCTTTCTTTTGTTCTCAATGACACGTCACGTTAGTATTATTGACACAGAACAGTCGTTTGAGGTGCACAATGTAGTGATTTGCCATTTGTGTGTATTGCAAAGTTATCACCATAAGTCCAGTTAATGTTTGTCACTGTACATCATTACAAAATTATTTTTTTTGCAATGAGAACTTTCAGATCTTTTAAGATTCCGAAATCATGACTAATTTTACATTGAAATGTGACTATTTAACAACCCTAAACACACACACGCACCTATGCATGGGGTTCTAAAATAGTGAAGCAGGGAATTTTCATATTTGTCCCCCTTGCTGGTGGCTTCCTCCCAGCAGTGTCACCTGATGGGCTGGGGTAGTAGAAAGCCTTCCAAAGAGAGTAGAGAACCTTCTGCCCCGCTTCTGAGCTAGGCCATAAGGGGCTGGCTCTCGAAGGAAGGAGGAAAGTGTTGGGCAATCCCTGCCGGAGAGGCAGATGTCTCCCCCAGCCCTCCCCTCCTGCAGTGTGGTAGGGAGGAGGTTGGATACAGGGGGACAGGACATTCCTCTTCCAGGCTGGAGTCCCCATAAGGAGGGGGCAGTGGAGAGAGAGACCTGGAAGGACATATGAGTTGCTCTCCAGGTGGTCTCTCCACTCAGCACCTGGAAGGCTGGTGGCTGGGCGGGACAGGGGGCTCGCACCTTCAGTCCCGGAGCCTTGATTTGTCCAGACAGTGAGAGCAGAAGGCTGTGGACCAGCAGAGACTTGGGACACGACAATAAGGCTGTAAAAGATTCAGACTTGGCAGATGGCACAAACGAGAAGGACCACTGACCTGATCAGCTGGCCCCAGCACAGGTCTAGGGAGAAGGCGGGACCCGTGGCCTTTGTGGGCTCCATCCCAGGCACCCCCACCCCCATGGTAGTGATAGCGCAGGGGTGCATACCTGAGAAGCTGAGTCCTAACCAACAGGACCGAGAGCCACCTCAGCCACTGGCAACAGAAAACACTGAGTGCTTGTTCGGCAAGGTTGGAGCTCGCTGGCTCGGGCCTCTCCCTGCTCATACGGCTGGGTGCAGGAGCCATGAGAAGGAAGAATGTTCGCACGTCTGCAGTGCGTCTGAGCCGCCAGGGTGACCCTGCCGCGCGAACACTACGTATTATGAATACAAATGTCACACGTACCCACAATGCCCCTTTCTGTGCTCCCAGGCAGTGAGGGGCGGGCTTGGGTTTGATTTCACCTGGACTGTCCCCAAAGCACTGTGCTCCAGGCAGCTGTGCACCCAATGGCCTGGAGCTACGAAGCCCGTGGGTTAGGACGGCCACACTGACCTGGCGCTTTAAGGGACCGCCGTGTCCGGGAAGAACCATCCTACCCATGTTATTACTGAGACTATGGCCTAACCTTGCTGTTTCACTGTGCGTGTGTGCACATACTCCTGGGTGTCTTCTGCCAGCTAAAATAACCTGTCGCCTGGATTATAAACAGAAGTGCCTGGAGCTTTGCTTTTGCTCAAGTGACCAAAGGAAGGAAGTCTGTGAGTGAGAGTCCTTGTGTTGCGTACCTGCTTTAGGATTGCTTTCTGAGGAAGTGTTTGCTTGTAGCCCCACGAAGCCAAACAAGACATTTGGAACGTTTTTTTAAATTTTAAATTAAGATTCATGTTTTACTTTCCATTTGCCTTACTTTATTTGCAACCGATTCAGCTCAAACTGAAGTATATTTATTTGATGAAATTGCCTGTGTTGGTAGCCATGCTGAGGTTTTCCTGTTTGTTTGTTTGTTTTTTTTTAATTCAGTTATGGCAGCACTGAGCCCGACCTCCAGTGGAAAGGAAGGCTCGCAGGGTTCTCGAAGCTTGCATAGGCCCCGGCTGGGACAGCTGCGACAGGAGCCGGCTGGAGGGTATGAGGTTCTCAACCCACTGGTAAGTACTTCATAGACGTCCTTTTCACAACAAGGAAGAAGTACAGGGTGGGTTTCCCACCGTGAACCAGGCAGGCCTGGTTCTGACTCATGTCTGCGGTGTCTTCCTTCTGACCCACAGCCACGGAGTTTCACATCCTCTGTTTGGCCTGGCTCAGCTCTGATCCAGCTCTGGTCAGCCTTGTGGTGTGTCACATTCCCCCCGCCCCATCCTTCTCTTATTCTTCATTCCTTCCACTTTTACAGAAGACACCAGCAGAAGCAGGGCCCTGACGGGAGCCCCCAGCCAGCTCTGGGGGCAGAAAGCCCCAGGCCTTCTCTGTGGTTCACGTCTTGAGGTCGTGGAGGACCGAACACAGGTTTACCAATGAAGAGGGCAGCTAAAAATCTGCCTGCCAAGTCCAGAGGACTGGGTCAAGGTCTCCTCCCTTTACCTGCTGTGGCTTTTCCCATTTAGACAGTGGTTTGCGTACCTGTGTGCACACCTCGGGCAGGTGACCAGCACGTAGCATGCACTCTTCAGAGATATATAATTAATCAAAGCATAATAACTAGAATGTAATCTGATGAATTAAAAACAGGGCTCCTGGTATTTGTTCTGTAGAGGATGCATATAAATATCCTATTGCCCTCTTCAGCTTATACTCAGTCTGGGAGGTTATCAGTTCCATATTACTCTTTACAGAGGCTTATGAGCAGGTACCTGGTTGCATGGATAGAGGTAATAGGACAGATGTCTTGAGTCTGTGTTTGTACAGAAAATGTGTTTTTTTTTAAAAAGATGTTTTATTGATTATGCTATTACAGTTGTCCCATTCTCCTCACCCCTTATTCCCCTCTGCCCTGCACCCCTCCTCCCACCCACATTCCCCCCACCCCTTAGTTCCTGTCCATGGGTCGTACATATAAATTCTTTGACTTCTACATTTCCTGTACTATTCTTAACCTCTCCCTGTCTATTTTATGCTTCTAGCATTTATACTTCTAATTTCCTGTACTGTTTCCCCCTCTCCCCCTTCCCCCTCCACACTGTTAACCCTCCATGTGATCTCCATTTCTGTGATTCTGCTCCTGTTCTACTTGTTTGCTTTGTTTGTTTTTATTTTCTTAGGTTCAGTTTTTGATAGTTGTGAGTTTATTGTCATTTTACTCTTCACAGTTTTTTATCTTCTTTTCCTTAGATAAGTCCCTTTAACATTTCATATAATAAGGGCTTGGTGATGAGGAACTCCTTGAACTTGACCTTATCTGAGAAGCAGTTTATCTGCCCTTCCATTCTGAATGATAGCTTTGCTGGATACAGTAATCTTGGATGTAAGTCCTTGCCTTTCATGGCTTTGAATACTTCTTCCCAGCCCCTTCTTGCCTGTAAGGTTGCTTTTGAGAAAGCAATAAGCTGATAGTCTTATGGGAACTCCTTTGTAGGTGATTGTCTCCTTTTCTCTTGCTGCTTTTAAGATTCTCTCCTCCTCTTCAATCTTGGGTAATGTAATTATGATGTGCTTTGCTGTGTGTTTCCTTGGGTCCAAACTTTTGGGGACTGTCTGAACCTCCTGGACACCCTAGAAGTCTATTGCCTTTGCCAGATTAGGAAGTTCTCCTTCATTATGTTTTCAAATGAGTTTTCAATTTCTTGCTCTTTCTCTTCTTCTGGCACCCCTATGATTTGGATGTTGGAACATTTAAAATTGTCCCGGAGGTTCCTAAGCCTCTCCTCATTTTTTTGAATTCTTGTTTCTTCATTCTGTTCCAGTCAAATGTTTTGCCTTCCTTCTTCTCCAAACTGTTGATTTGAGTGCTGGTTTCCTTCCCTTCACTGTTGGTTCCCTGTGCATTTCCCTTTATTTCACTTTTTGTAGCCTTCACTCTTTCCTCTGTTTTGCTACCATACTCAACCATTTTTGTGAGCATCTTGATTACCAGTGTTTTGAACTGTGCATCTGATAGGTTGGCTATCTCTTCATTGCTTAGTTGTATTTTTCCTGGAGATTTGATCTGTTCTTTCATTTGGGCAATTTTTTTGTCCTGGTGTGCCTATTACATAGTAAGGAGTGGAGTCTTAGATATTTACCAGGGCGGGGCAACCCACGTCACTGTGGTACTGTCCATGGGGGAGGGGTCCAAAAGGGAACAATACTGTTTGCTGGGCTCTCTGTCAGCTTTCAGTCACTTCCTCCTGTACCCACAAGCAAATTGGACCTTTCTGGTGCTGAATCCCAGGTGGGTGGATTTGTATACATGGTAGGATCCTGTGGGTCTCTCCAACGAAATCTCCTGTGAGGCTTGGATCTTCTCCCGCTGCCTCAATCCCCACAGGTTTTTTCAGTCAGAGGTTTTGAGGCTTTATTTCCCTGTGCTGGAACCCTGGGTTGTGCCATCTGTCTTGCTCCCCAGTTGTTCCTCCAGGTTATCCACATGCAAATGTGGGACTGCCTGGTCTTCCGGTCATGAGTCCTCTCCACCCCAGCTTCCCATCTCCGCCCCTCCTACTGTCTGGATGAATATTTCTTCTTTAACTCCTTGGCTGTTGGACTTCCATACAGTTCAATATTCTGGCAGTTCTGGTTGTTTTTTGTTTTTAAATTGGGTGTTGTCCTTGTTTTTGTTGTGGGAGGAGGCATGGTGTATCTACTTATGCCTGTAAACATATTGTTTTTATGTAGATTGTATGTTCTGTGGGTGGCTTGGAGAAATACCCGCCTGAGACACCCCTGAGGGTAGGTCTTGATGGAGATGAGAGGGTCCTTCCAGAAGAATTCGCTGTGGGACAGTTACAGAAAAGTTATCATTTCAAAGGCCAAGGTGGACAACATGGGTCTAGAAGATTCCCTGGTGGAGCCTTGCACTTATGCAAAGATAGGCACCGGGCACCTAACTAGTCTGGAACAGGAGATACAGTTTTTGTTTTTACCTGTTTTCTCCAGTGAAAATCTCACTGGCCAGAGAGTTTGGGCTCTGAGAGGAAGAGAACTGAAGGTTTGGGTCTGGCCCCTGAGGGTGGAAACTGGCCATGAGGAAGGATGGACCGACGCTGTCTGCCACTCTGCTCTGGTTGTGTGTTGGTACAAAATCACCCCAACTTTGTAGCTGAAAACAGCAGCAGTCATTGTACTATGTTCACAGTCTAGAGGTCTAGTGAGTCTTTTGTTCCACGAGGCATTGATTGGGGTCACTTGATAGGATTCAGCCAGCAGCTGGTCTAGAGGGACCAAGAAAGTTTCACTCACCTGCTGGAAGGCTGGGCTCAGGTCTGCCTCTCTCCTTTACTGAAGCTCTCTCATAGGAGGTGTGGCTTCTCCACATGGCCTTTCCTCATGGCAGCTCAGGCTCCAAGTGCAAGTGCCCTGAGAGGCAGGAAGCAGAAGGTGCCAGCTCTGGGTTGGAATCATGCACAACACCTCTTCCCCCATATTTCAGTAGCCAAGCAACCATGGGCCCACTCAGGTTCAACGGGAGGGGACAGAGACCCCACGTTCCAGGGGAAGAGTGTCAAAACTTTGTGGCCATCTTTAATCTTCCAACTCTCCCGTTCTCTTTGAACCTGGCTTTTGTTCAGTACTTTGCTTTATTTAGTCCATCTCTCTCTTCCCCAACACTTGGTCAAAGTAAGCAGGAGAAGGAGAAGCTGTGTTCTGTCCTGGGATGCAGTGGTGTGGAGAGGAGGCTGGGCTTCAGAGGGTGTCAGGAATCAATGACAGCAGAGATTGGGACAAAGGTGGCCAGAATACCCCAAGACATCTGAGGGATCTTCAGGAGCATCTTCGAGAGCTCTGTGCATCCCCTGGTATGTAAGATGAGGGTGAGTGATGTATATTTGGATAATAATAGAAGACCAGAGGACTTGGAGATACCTTGTTTCTATGACATAGTACGAGAGAAATCACATATCCTTCTGACTTCTTCCCCATCACTTTCCCAAAACAAGGATTCTATCTGGCTTTGGCTTTGCCATGCCTGAAGCACCCAGCAAATGCTTAAGTGTTCTTTGTTGAATAAATATACAACTGTGAATTTATTGCTTATTATGTGCTGGTCACCCTGTTGGTGTTTCACAGACACTGGTGCACGCAACATCATGGCAGCCCTATACTGTTATTCTTCCCATTTGCCGGATAAGTTGAAAGAGGCCTGGAGGTAATAACCTGCCCACCGTCACACTGGTGGGCAGTGGCACAGCTGAGTGCGTGGCACAGCTAACTAGAGCCTTCGAACCAGCTAGGTCCTCTGGCTCTGCCTGTACAAGATTTATGCAACTGCTGCAATGTGCCCAGCACTGGGTCCATCCTTAAGGGGATTATTGCTTATTTAACTGGGGAAGGGAAGATAAATTCACAGAGTGAGATAGCAAGAATATAAGTAAATAATGGTCAAAATTTATCAAAAGGCAATGCAGGAGAGTCAATGGCCATAAAAAAAATGAGGATAGCAAGTTCTGTGAGTCCAGAGGGCCTGGAAAATTATGGACTGTAGAGGTCTAAGGGGGCTTCATGGAGGGGTTGAGACTCCCAGGATGGAGAAGATGTAATGGATTGGGGTAAGGGTAGGACCGGGGGTACCTGCCATAGTGTGAGGGCCGGGAGAAAGGCATGACTCCAGACGTGGAGACAGGCAAAATCCAAAGCACACTGGAGGGATAGTGACCAGATTCCAGAGCAGACTCACGATCATGCTAGATTCACAAGTGTTCCCAGTAGTGACACACCCACAGGAGAGGTAGAACGCTAAGAAATGGGAAAGTGATTGTGGTGGTAGGATTTCAACAATAAAATACTAACTCCAGTTGACCACATGTAACTATAACACATATTTTAAAAAAGTACGTATAGTAAAATCCACCCCTTTCCATGTGCAGTTCCATAGGTTTGACAAATGTATAGAGTTAGGCAAACACCATCACAGCTGAGATACCAAAGGGTTCCATTGTCCCCCAAACAGCTTCCTTGTGCTTCCTTCACTCAACCCAATCATGCAGTTGCAATTAGATGTCCAGTTTATATATATATATAAATAGATATATATCTATTTATTCTCTATTTCATTATCTCTCTATTTATTATCTATTTCATATATATATATATATATGAAATTTCCCTGCATATTTTTCTTCACTACCCTGCTTAGCTTGGTGGTGTCCAGAGAGTGGCTTTGAGTTTCTAAAAGGAAAAGTCAAAGCAAAGCACAACAAAAGCCCCGAGTGAGTGTGGAAAACAACCAGGGTGTGGTTCACTCCATTCTCCCTTTAGGAAAATATGAGCGGGCTCTTCCAGGAGGGATGAGCGATGCCCCAATCCAGTGCTCCAACAACTTCCATCGTTGTTACTATGGCGCAACAGGGAAGAAATGGCACAGGCTCCTCTGAGGGGACCACCACTCAATCGTCATAACACCTTCCTAGAAAAGTCACTATTAAATTACACAATTATTTCCCCATTTTATCTTTTGACCTGGGAAACGGTTATAAAAGATCCCTGTGCCAGAATCCCTGGAGCCTGAGGCTGGGACTTTCGCACATCTCAGGACCCAGAGCAAAACATAATTCCCTTGGCTTTTCCATTTGTTCTCTGCAAAATGTGGGCCTTTGCTTAGAATGACTTCCGAGATCCATTTAATCAGCACCACAACCCGAAGGGTGATGTGCTTTGGGCAGCGTCCCAGGCGTTCTTTTGGTTGTCGCCTTCAGTCTTTATAGTTCCTTCCCCTCCCCTCCCCTGTGGCATCCTTCTGTTTATTTCCAACTTAGCAGGTTGCCTCAGTCCAATTTCTAGACTCCCACTTACTCCTCATCCCAATTTAACACCCTAATGCTGCCCCCACACCTTGGAATCTCTCCCGTTCTCATCCTTGCAGTGGCAGCCCCTACCCCAGAGACTGAAGCTGGGAGGCCCTTCTACCGGGACCTGTGGAGCCTCTGGCGTCAGGACTGAACATCCACTCTCATCGTTCATCCGCCTCCCCATCTGAACTGCCACCTGCCTTCCCGCCGATACAGCTGCCGTGGAGGTCACTCCTGCCCCCGGGGCTTTGCCCCTGGGATGCACAGGCCAGGCCAGCAGGGCTGGTTTTCCTCCTTGCAGTGAGGGGGGCCGACTGTTTGAAATTCATGAAGGGTTTAGAAAAAATTATCCACAATTTTGAAACACAGCCAGAAAGGTGGGTGGCATGTCTTTTAACATCACACAGGGGCAGAGGCCGCTCGAGGAGAATGCACTTATTTCATCTCACTGTTTATTGCTGATCAAAGTAATGACATAAAGTGACTTAACTGCTGGGGTCTGAGAGCGATGCAAATTGCTCATGTCTGGCGGAACAGATGACTCTCCAGTTTCACGGCCTTTGTGGCATTTGCCAGCTTTAGATCCAGCTCAGCAGTCTTAGTCTACCATTATTTATTAAGTTGCCTGTAAACATCCCAGCCTCTCAGATGTTCTCTGAACTGGTCATCACGTCTTGCTGGTTGCTTCTTTAGCTAATGCGTTAAATAAATCTTTAACACGTGTTCATTTTCTATTTTCCAGGGAGTCTAATTTGGCCTATTTGACAATTATACTCTAAAAAACTAAAGCCCTGATGCATAGAAAATGCTGTATTTGTTTAGTTGAGGGAAAGTGTGTGTAGGAAAAGTGGAAGATCAAGCTGAGGGGGAGGCCAGGGGCTTCTGCAGACAGTGTCACGTTCGATGGCTGTACCTAGATCAAGAGCAGGCACCGGAGCCACCGAAGGTTGTATAAAAGCAAATTTACTCGGTTGGAGTTGTGTTTTCACTTGGTTTTCCTAACAGGCATATGTCAGACCAATGGAATTGGGGAGGGAATGGGGGAAGCTGAGGAGGGGGCGCGGCAGTGACCTCTATGGGAAGAAATGGGGTCCTAGATCAAGGGGCAGCAGTGGGATGTCCTGATGGAGAAGACCAAGATGCCCAGGCAGCTTCCCCGTCAGTCACCGGCCACCCTAGTGGAACCGTCTCTCACTGACTCCTCACCATGAGCTGCGACACCCTGATTTTGGTCCTACCCATTTCCCAATTTTTTCTTTTTCAAGCCAAATATTCAAACTGTGCCATATTTTTCAGATGACTATGTAGCCCAGTTTGTTTAAGATGTTAAACATGTTCATCTCAATTACACGTGTTCATTTTAACTCAAACTGACTAATGCACGTCAGTCAATGTCAATGACACGTGCTTGTCTCAGGGCGGTGAGGCTGGAAAACCAGTTGGAAACAAGAAGCCGAAACGCTGACCCAGACACAGTCACCAGAAATGAAACAGAAGGGAAAGGAAAGGGCCGGGCCCCAGTGCAGAGCCAGGGAGAGAGATGGCGAGTTGGAGCCCTCGAGAGTTCAACGTCGACACATCACAACTCTGTTCTTGTGGAAATATTCCCAAGGGCTCAATGTTGACAAGTCATGGGTATTGCTGGCTCACTTATGCTTGACAAGAACTCTAACTTTAGTGGAAAAAAGAGATAAAACTAACATGTTCTGCTTGAGTCTATTGGCTTTTCGTATCTCAAAAATGGGAATCACTCATTAACATTGCTGAACTTTATTATTCTGTTCCTGTGAAACGTTGGGTTGTTGGCCCCCCACACATGGCCTTCCAGACCCCACCCGCTTATCCCACTGAGCGGAAGCGCAGCCGGGTTTCCTTCTTCGGGACTGTAATACCATTTTCAGGACGAGCTTGTCACCTGGGCATGCTATTACTTTGGTTCAGCCTTTAAAACTGAGTAAGCCAGCCACACGCTGATCAGAGCAACACATCAGAGCTTCCCATGTCTGTTGGGACCCTGGTGGCATTTACCTTGTATCTGTGGAGAACGGGAGGCTGGTATCAGTGGGGTACGTGTCAGGAACCACCGTTTCTTCTTTGATAGTGTGAGACACAGAAAGATTTGCATCTGGAGTGAGTGGAATCACCCCAAGAACATGTCATTTCAACCACTGGAGGGAAGTGCTCCTGTGATCTGCATTATTTCTCATAGTTTATAAAGGTGATGGTGACAGTCACCGACTTCCACATTTCTCTCCTCAGCCGGCTGGCTGTAGGGGACTGAGTGGCCGTCACTGTGGGAGGGGACGCACCCTGCCGCGCAGATTCCACAGCTCCTGAAAGTAGCGAGGAACAAATGTGCTGAATCGCCATTATTATTAACGAAACAACAGACTTTAAAAGAAGTCTTTGGAGAACCTTAGCTGTGTATTAAATACCAGGCGAGCAAGACTGGAGCTTTGGGGAGGTGAACTAAGCATTTTTGCAACAATCCCAAGCATCCTATGGGCTGCATTTCTCACTGTTCCTTCAGCCCCGTGAGTTAACCACACCGAGTCTAACTATCTAGTGGCTGTTTTCTCTCTTCCTGGAACGTTCTTCATCTCCTTCGTACCTGTAGAAATTTTATTCCTTGGTCACAACCAAACTCTCATGCGACCTCCTCTTCCCAGCTTTCCTCCCCTGATGCCTTCTTCCCGTATTAGAATGAGTTCTTTTCCACTGGAGGCCATAGGATCCTTTATCACTCAGTGTCTCCACTTAAATTGTACACGGGCTTACACGCCTGTCTTCGACGCTCAGGCGAGACTGTCGTCCTCTGGGAGGAAGTGGCCTCTGCGTTAGAGGAAACCAACGACAGCCTTTGCATGACCTTATGTGTGCGACTCATGTGGACTTGAGTCTGTTGACTCAGGCATGACATGTGCTCTTTTCCTGCTGGGTTGTCAGAGCTACTCCAGAGGCATGGGCGACTCCTTGACACGGTTCTGGTCCCCCCGTCAGCCAGCAGCAGGATGTGCAGTCTTACCTGGGTGGCCAGAGTAAAGGTAGTGCTTCTCTCCAGCACCTGTGGAATGTGCAGAACTTCTTCCAGGGGAGTGTGTGTGTGCGTGTGTGTGTGTGCTTGCATGTATGTGAGGGCAGGGGCATCTGTGTGGTACCAGAGACATGAGATGTCACTACTTATTGCATACTAGACTGAAATGTTATTAACTGAAGTTTTGAATTCTAAAATAATTTTATTTTTATTTTCTGTTGGTGTTTGCCATCTAGTGGAACCCACCTCCATCTTCCCCAACACACACTATTGCTTTACCTGGTTCAGACCAGGGGCCCTGACGCGGAATCAGAAAGTGGATGTCTTAGTTGAAGGGCGTTGCTTCTGCTTTGAATGACAGTGGTGGGCTGTTAGCTGTTGGCAGGAATTAGACATCTGTCCTAGAAAGCTGCTCTAGGACCTGTGCCCTAGAGTACAGAAAATACTCTTTTTAAAAACATTTTTTGCAGAGAATGAAGACTCGGTCATACCTCAGAAAGTCTGAGACCTAGAAACAGCTAAGGCTCATATGCTTTGTTCCCCCTAGCCATGAACATATGATGTCACCCTTTCACCTATGTCCTGTGTGCCCAGTGGACACGTTCCAGGGGCACATGGAAATGAAGAGAAATGCATACTTTGATTTGCATAGATAAAATTTCCAGTTTCTAATTATGTTTTAACAGCGAGAATAATATACCAATTGGCATCGTGGACTTACTTTATCTGGAGAGGTCTGCAGCCTACTTTGGTTTCTCCTGATTGCAAGATTTTCTGCTAGAGCATATGGCATCTCTCAGTGTCAGACTTTCACCCTAACCTTCAGTTCACACTGCTGGGCCAAGTGCATCACTCCTGCCCATGCTGGGGACACAGCAGGTATCTGGGGACCCTTTCATGGTTTGCAGTGAGAAGGAGCACTCCTCATGTGTTCTGAACAAAAACAAGCAGAACCTGATGTATTAGCATATATACAAATGCATGCAATTAGAACAAATTGGAACTTTGCATATACTTACAAGGCACCTGCCGCAAGCATAGCCCGGCCCTAGCTGCCAAGAGGGAGGGAGAGTCAGACCTGCTGCCTCTGGACAAGCTCCCGTGAGGAAGGGCTGTTTCCATCCAATGGCCAACTCCACTTAGTTTGTAGCGAGGAACAAATGTGCTGAATCGCCATTATTATTAACTGAGCTGGATGCTAATGAATAAAGCTAACACTGAACCCTTCTGACGTAATTTGTAAACTTTATTTTTGGTAGTTTTCTCACCTACACTCATGTTCTTATGTTTGAATCACTCTGCCCTGCCCAAGAACCCACCCCAGACGTGGATCAGTGATGATAGATGTCATATCATATCAACCAATGGGCAGTGCCAACCAGCTTCTGAAATAGTGACACACAGCATGTCTTGGGCAGAACGTCAGCCTCCCTCTCCTCTCCACAAGATGAGGCTGAGGCTGCTCATGAGCCCAGATGACAAATCCTGGAAAATCTCGGGGGAGCAGGCTCTACAGCCTCCCCGTGTCATTTGCTATTTCTATTCTTTGGGTAGACGAGAAGGACTCAGCAGGTCAATTATTAACATGGCTTGTTCCTGCTTGTTCCCTGCCTGCCAAGTTCTCTGTGTTATCGGTAATGTCCCTCACCCCATCCCCGATGCACGCAAACCCCTGCACCCCTCTGCTTGGGCAGTTTCTAAGGCTTTTGGAAAATCCCAGTTCTTCATAACACAAAGTGCCTTGGGATGCATGGGATAATGGCATGGTGCAGAGCCATGGTTCTGGGCTTGGGGAATAATAGTCCCATGCTCCCTCCCTCACCTCATTCCCATATACACCAACCCAACACAGACCTCAGCAGCCTTGGCTGTCTGATGCCTGCTGTGCCTATCTGGGGGAGGAGACCGTGTTTGCCAGGGCCAAGGCCAGCAATCTGGAAAGCAGCTCGGTTTTGTGGTGATCCCTCTGAAATTAGGCTTTGAACCTCTACTGCATGCGTCCCCCCACTCCACACAGAGAGAAACCTAACACTGTCTGAAGGTTTTCATTGAACGATGCCTGAACAATCTGTCTAATTTCCTGAGACATCACAGCACCCATTGGATCAACCGTTTGAAACGCGAGGCTACAAGGAGGACAGGAAATGGGCAGCACACTGCGTGTGTTTGTTCGGGTAACAGTGAAGGTGAACTGTGTGGGCACGGACCGAATGTCAGACTCTCAGGAAGGGAAGGCTGCCATTTCCCCGTAGCATTAATCTGTGCTTACAGGCTGGCGGAAGATCAACGTGGCTCTGGGGAGAGAAGGTGCCCCAGGAGACCAGAAGCTTAAAAGAGTTCAGGCATTTATAGTGAAAATGAACCCGTATCCTTTAAAAACCTTGGAGACACTTTAAGATATTCAGAAAAATGACAAAAATACTAGAGTCCTTGTGTCCCCTTGTTCACTCTCTTGTAGGTTAGGCCCTAACAAAACCAGAGGTCAGTAACAAGCAGGAAGTTAACATTGGCACAGGGCTGTTTACGAAACTGAAGGCTTGACTCTGATGCCACCAGTTTTTCTACTAATGTCCTTTTGGGTTGCACATCCAACCCAGGATGTCATCTTGCACCTATTTGTCATGTTTCTTCTGTCTCTTCCGATCTGTGACAATACCTCTGTCTTTCCATGTTTTTGGATGACCTTGACACTTTCGAAGGGTGTTAGTCAGTTATTTTATAGAATGTTCCACAAATCAGGTTTGCCTGATGTTTCTCATGGTTAGATTAGAGTTGTACATTTTAGGGATGAGTCCCACAGAGGGGACAGGCCCTTCTAGTGCATTCTATCAGGCAGTACGCACATGATGTTTATCTGTCACCCTACTGATGGTATGAACCTTGACTACTAGGCTAGCAGGAGTCTGCCAGGATTCTCCACTGTACACTATGCTCTTTCCCTTTGTAATTAAGCAATATTTAGTTTGAGGGAGATCCTTTGAGACTATGAAGATAACCTGTTTTCTTTTCACTCACTAAACTCTAACATCCATTGGAGAATCTGGACTGCAGACATTTTTACTGTGGGGTTCCAATGGGGACTTGCTATTTTCCTCATTCTTTCTATATTTAGTAATTGAAATTTCTCTGCAAGGAAGAGTTATTTGTTCTTCTTCACTTATTTATTTACTCAGCTATTTATTGATATCAGTATGAACTCAGACTTGATATATTTATTCTTTGGATTACAGTCCAATACTATGGTTCTTTATTTTTTTCTCCAATAGTTTCAGCGTTGGCCTCTGGGCACTCTTTCAGGTCGGTTCCTGCAGCCCGTTGCCTGGGATCCTTGGACTGAGCACATCCTTCCTTCCTGCACCACAAATCCTCACCATTTATCTGGTCTGTTTTTGGCTACAGCCATGGTACCAACAAGTTCTCATAAACCCTGGATTCTTTAATTACAAAATAGAACTTAGGAACCAAGATCTGGGCACCAGGTATGCTCATGGCCCCTGGAATGTCCTTGCTCCCAGCCCTTTCAGCAGACAGAACCAGGAGACACATGTGTTATACTAATCTGTACACACACACATACATGTTTCCTTCTGCATATATTTATCTGTATATATATTTTTTAAAAACATAAGTCCCTATTCATCCTTCCGACTTCAGTCCAGCACTGCGTGGTTCAGTCTAGCCCCTCCCTCTTGTCTGTAACTTCCTCCTGACAGGCAGACACCCTATTCTCACAACCCACAATCCCTTTCTTACTCGTTCAGTTCTAGCACACACATACAGCGGTTTAAAACTGCTCACCCACACCCCGGGGAGAAACAAATTTGCCGAATAAAGTACAGTG